>PVJA010002216.1:0-110347 GCA_004027025.1 Myocastor coypus | reverse complement strand
GATTTAATATTTTTATTGTATAAATTTAACAATGGTTATATTACATATTTTCATCATCAGATCAGTTTAGATTAATACATATAGGTATATAAGATTGATCAAACAATTAAACATTCACACATTCAATCAACATTACTTTTTTTTCTTTTCCCCTTTCTTATTTTAAAAGTTGACACATTGCATATTGTCCTCACAATAGCTTTACAGAGCACAGTGTGTGGGCATGACCCACCACCCTATTGATGTTGCTAAGAAGAAAAAAAAAGAAAAGGAAAGGAAAGAAAAAAAAAGAAGAAAGGAAAAGAAAATTCTTCTCTTTGGGTTAAGAGGAAGCAGATGCATACACAGTCAAATGTTCTGCAATTTCAGTGGGCCACCAGTGAAGCTTGTAATATTGGAGGCTATTGACCTAAGCCTCCTAAAGCTCATCTCACCAATCTACATGCTATGGCTTTTATCTAGATGTCCTCTAAACTCTCATGTGCTCCTAGACAGAATCATGCGTATTTTGATATTGGATCACAGGCATATGGTACTGGTTCAATGTGATACTGATTGATTTAGCATACTTCTGGGTGTGAATAATGGATTTTGTGAAGATGGAAGCCTCACATGGATGTGTTGGCACTAATAAGCCCGTAGCTTGGGTGAAATAATAAAGGAAAGAGGTAAACCACTCTGCTACTGGATTATCATGCCATGGACAGTTTATCCTCTGGTATTCCCACCAGCCATGCTGCTCTTTCTTGAAAGTAGCCACCTGTGGACAGAAACCTTTTCAACCTATGAGCCCAAGTAAACTTTCCTCCTTTAACTTAAGGGCATCAATTATTTTGTTCTAGCAATGAGAAAGTAACTTAAGACAGCACATTTAAGAGTTTCAGTTGACCATATCTTTCTTTGACCCACAATTATAGGGTAAGATTACTGGTCTATCATAGAGAACAGTCCAAAGCCATAGCTATTTGTATTGTTTCATCTACTTATTAAGTAAGAAGTGAGAACGCTTCAGAATTTCAAGAACTAATATTGAAACTCATTACATGGAAGACATGGTGCTAGCAATTTTAAATATAATTCAGATATTATTAACTTCATCTGAGGATTACAGAAGTTGTAACTTGAACGGGATCACAGGACTATATAGTGGCAATGTTGGGGTTCAAATCTGGCAAAATTAGACTCCAACCCTTATGCTTTCTGTACTGCTTCTAATTCCTACCTAGTGTTCCACAGCAGTATAATAATTAGGCTTTAATGAGCGCTTACTCTTTCCCAAGTACTTTTCTTACTAGTGAGACAGGGGGATAGTATATGTCTGAATAATGTTTTGCTTCTAGGTTGTTTGGGAATTAGCATTTTAATATTTTGTCTTAAAAAGTGGTTTATGTGTTTTATAGACTACAATATTTTATATAACAGTCCCTTATTATTATCCTCACGTCAGAATTCAGGGTTACTTTCTTGGAATTTCAATGCAAAGCCTTTAAAAATCTTTGTGTGCTATTCTGAATTTTTTCACATAAACATAAAGAAATAAAACATACATTACGAGTTGGGTAAAGATTCCAGCAGCTATTATACATCATAATGTCTACTGAAGTTAATTCTGAAGCCTTATCTATAGTTCATTTTATTTTATGCCATGGCACCTTGTTTATAGTATCATATATTTATAGGTTCAAAAAACTTTAAATATTCTGGTCTTATGTAGCTATTTTCCTCTTTCCTTGTAAAGTTTTAAAATGATATTTAATGTTTTAAGAAACATTGTAGTTGAGGGGCAAAGCTGTTTTATTATGTTTGTTACAAGTTTAACTTGTTTTTATAATCATTAACACCTTTCTGACTTGGCTTGTACTGGTTTCATTCTTCTGTCTTTATGGCTTTGGCTGAGAGAGTTTTCTAGTGAAAATGCACAAACTACTATGTTAAGTTAAAAAAGTTTAAATAAAGATCTTCATCTAACACTATCATAGCTATTGAAAGGACTAATGATCATTTAACACATAATAATTAGTCTTTGATCTTATTACACAATGGAGTACAACTTCATATACTGAAATATTTCTACTAGGAGACTGTTCTCCCTAAACATCTTGCATTTTGGGAAATATCACAAGAAAAGTATTGGCAGCTTTTGTGTGCTCCATGTTTTGGAGGTTTGTTATACTGAGCTAGAACTTGGAAGATAATATAGTGTTTCCCTCTAGTGCAAAAGGCAACACAGACCTAGGCCCTCAGGAGACAGACATAGTATTCATAGAACAAACGCAACATTCCTCCTGCCCATTCAGAAGACTTAGGTTCTATGTCAGGTTCCTGAGGTATAGTCCTCATTAGATTGCTCTGTGGAATTGGGTCTTGAAGAACTAGACCATTTGGCTTGCTTTTACTATGAGCGGTGGGCAAGTGCAAACTAGTTATGCGGGGAGGCTATCAGGAAGAGGAGGAAGAGATGGAGGGAGGAAATGAGGGAGGCTAGAGTGAGGAGAGAGAGAGAGAGAGAGAGAGAGAGAGAGAGAGAGAGAGAGAGAGAGAGAGAGAGAGAGGTCCTTCTAGCCTCCTTTCTGTTTCAGTCGACAAGCTGAAGTGTCAAATACTGTATATGAATGAACTATCTGGAACATTCCAGACACCAAAATGTCACATGTTGTCCCCACCCAGCCCTGCCAAAATCACAGAATAAAAAGCAAAGGAATGATAATTGTTTTGAGCCACCAAGTTTAGATAATTAAAATGTACACTTTTCTCATAGGCATTTCTTCATTTGCATTGATTAGAAAGTATCTGTACGTTATGGACACTAAGCTCTGGCGCTTTAGTGAGTAATTACAACTCATTAAAATACAAACTGAACTGGCTTTACTTTTTCCATATAATGTCAAACATATATATATGTTAAACATTCTCTTTCTTTCTTTCTTTCCTTCCTTCCTTCCTTCCTTCCTTCCTTCCTTCCTTCCTTCCTTCCTTCCTTCCTTCCTTCCTTCTTTCTTTCTTTCTTTCTTTCTTTCTTTCTTTCTTTCTTTCTTTCTTTCCTGTATTTTAGGGAAGGGTCTACAGAGTGTTCAGGGTTTCACTACTAGACTGGACTCATAGTGATCCACCTGTTTACAGCCTCTTAAGACCTGGAATTACAGGCATGCATCACCATGCCCAGTATTAATTTCCATCTCAGCACGCTCGTGGGGCAGGACCAGCACAGCAAGTCTGGGGATTGAATGCCCAGCCACTGTGCCTGCTTGTAGGTGCTCCATTCTGCTGAGCTGTTTGACGGGCCCTTGAACTTCTTTTTCTTATTGAGGTAGATTTTTGGTTTTTGGTGTCAAGGATCAAACCCAAGGCTTTCATCTTGCAGGGCAAGCATTCTATTGCTGAGCTAAGTCCACAGCCCTGAAGATTCTTTTCTACTGGGGCAGTATCTCAGCAGGTCATTACTTCTTAGCCACACTACTCATTATTAGAATCATATTATTATATTTTCTGAGGTCTGTGATTATGCATCAGAAAACGTCAATGTCATATTTGACTGAAAAAATTTCTAGCACTTTTTTGGAATTAGATGAGCTTTGCTAGTCTAGGAGTTGGGATTGGTGGGTGTATGTGTGTATGGGATAGTGTCTGACTTCGTACAGGAACAATATGAGCAGCAGATTTTGCCCTGTTCCACTGCTCTTGAGGTGTGAAGACTTACTTGTTTCATTTTTGACTGTAAATGGGGTTTGAACTTCTGGTCAGTGGGGTGCACTTCGGGAGTGATACCTTAGCACTTCGGCTGATGAAAGCCTCACTCTCAGGCAGTTCCTGAAGGCACTGGTTGGATGTTCAATTTTAATGGCTTACATCTTCTACCCACTGGGTTTGGCAGCTTCACAGAGCACTTCTTTGATGTGCGCACTTCACTGCTTTGTGATGTAGCTATCACTACCCAAAGCCCCAAATCTGGTGCTTCCATGAAACTTGATGCAGCAGAGGCTTCTTGTTTCCTTAGTGTCTCCAACCATACCATCATCCTCAGACCTTTCTCCGGCCACTCCAGGAGTGCAGAAAGGACCATTTGATTCAGAGGATAAGTAAATATTTTATGGGGAATAAAACAACAATATATCTCACTGATGTCTTTACTAATGATTTTCTCAAATCTTTGCTTCTCAGGGTTTGAGAGAGAGGTACTCTCTCCTTTCTCTCTCAGGGGGAGGAAGAAAAGAGGGAAATATTGTCAATTTTTTTTCAGGTGACAAAGCCAGACTTTATTTTGGAAAAAACAATTGAACTAGGTTTTGGAGAAGGGCACGGGCAAGGAGAGGTACTCCAAGCAGTCATGTCCCCTCAAGGGTGGGCTCATGGCTAAGCTGAGCCTCAGGTGGGTCTCTTGCTCCTAGTGCTGCTTGTACAGCTGTCTCCTCACAGGCTCTGGGGCAGCCTCAGGAGAGGTGCGGGCTAGGAGAGGTGTTGTGGCTCATTCACTTGGGCAGCACATCAAAGGTCTCAGACACCAGCTTCCCCTCGCAGGTCAAGATCTTCTTCACAACCACAGCAGATTTGGTGCAGGTGAAACCAAGCTTTGGAGGCTCCTGGAGCCAGGGCTTGTGAGGCCCCTATAAGGTGAACTCACCATTCCTGAATTGCCACTGGTGGTCTTCATGTGGATGCTCAAGTTTTGCATCCCAGCCTCCAGCCTGTTCTCCTCGCCCTCCAGCAGCTTGTGGTAGGTGGCGATCCTGATTTCCAAGGCCAACTTGATGTTCACGAGTTCCTGGTACTCACGCAGCTGCCAGGCCATGTCCTCCTTGGCTTTCTGCAAGGCAGCCTCCAGATGGACCAGCTTGGCTTTGGCATCCTTAATGGTCATTTCCCCACGCAGCTCAGCATCAGTGACGTCAGCCTCCAAGGATGTTCTCTGGCCTTTGAGGACCTCAATCTCTGCCTGCAGGTGGCTGGTGCTGTGGTTCACCTCAGAGATCTCAGACTTCATGCGGCGGAGGTCATCTCCATGCTTCCCAGCCAGAGTCTGCAACTCATCATACTTGATCTGGTACATGCTCTCAGCCTCGGCTCAGCTGTGACTGGCCATCTCCTCATATGCTTTGACCTCAGCGATTGTGCCATCCAGGTCCAGCTGTTGTCCATGGACAGCACCACAGATGTGTCTGAGATCTGAGACTGCAGCTCACATTTCTCCTCTTCATACAGCTGGCTGAGGAAGTTGATCTCGTCAGTGAGCCCATCCAGGCATGACTCAAGCTCCACCTTATTCACGTAAGCTTCATCCACATCCTTCTTGATGAGGACAAATACATTCTCCATCTCTGTACTCTTGTTGATCTCATCTTCATATTTACTCTTGAAGTCCTCTACCAGCCCCTGCATGTTGCCAAGCTCTGCCTCCAGCTTCAGTTCCTTCTGACCCAGCGTGTCCAGCTGCTGCCGGAGGTTGTTGATGTAGCTTTCAAACATGTTGTCCATGTTACTCTGGGATGTCTTCTGCTATTGCAGGAGACTCCATTTGGTCTCAAGCACTTTATTCTGCCGTTCCAGAAACTGGACCTCGTAGATGAAGGAGGTGAACTTGTTGTTGAGGTGCTTGATCTGTTCCTGCTCCTGAATGTGCATGGCCTGGATGTTGGAGTCCACCTCCAGGTTCAGGAGGTTCAGCAGAGTCTGGCTCACCTGGACAGCTGGGATGCTGTCCACACCAACAGCCCTTCCATAGCCACCCACCCACAGACCGTCCTGGAAGCTGCCATTGTTTCCCACTTGGGAGAAGTTGGAGGAGCTGATGCGGAAAGCAGGTTCGCTGGTGTAGGAGGGGTTGCTGAAGGCCCAGGGACTGGAGGTGGACATCTTGTAGGACTTCTGGGTCACCCTTACGGACATGGTAGAGGCTGCAGTGGAGCAGGCTAACTGAAGATGAGGACTTGAGAAGAAGCCTGGCAGCCGCGTCTGGACAGTCTGTCAGCTTATAAATAAATGGCCAGCTCTCAGGAGCATATGAGTGCTGGCAATGTTAGTTCTATAGAGAATGTATGCTCTGGCAATCTCCAAAGAGAATTACTTACCCAGATAGCTGGAGATTTCCCGTCATGAATGCATAGTTCTTGGTCTTAATTTTCTCAGCCAGGCCAAGATTTTTTCTAATAGCATCTTTTCATACAATTAACTAGCTCCATCTGTACCATATCTCTGTGTCTGTCTGTCTGTCTGTCTGTCTGTCTGTCTGTCTGTCTGTGTCCATCTCAGATTTATTTTGCTCTAGCATTAATTTTGCTTATTGTGTCTTTGGTCTTGTCAAACTTTAATTTTCATGCAATCAAATTTATGTGTTATCTAAAAATACACCCTTCTCTACTCTAAATTTATAATGACATAAATTTCCCCTAAAAGTTTCCAATCTGAATTTTGGTTTCTCTTATTACTTACAAATGTTGTGCATAAAGGGAAATAATTTGCTTCATATAGAAAGTCCAATGTTCTAACACAATTCACTGAATAGTTTATCCTTTATCCTAGGAGTAAAAAGTACCAATTTTGCCTTATATAAAGTTTCAATATGTGTATAATTCTGTTTCTGTCATCTTTATTCATTCCATTAAGATATATATATATATATATATATATATATATATATATATATAAAATTAGGACAATGCAGTCTTGATATATTGGTCTTTTTGAAACAAAACCATACTGTCTTAATAGCTGTGACTTTATAGTTCTAATATCTTACTATCAAGTTTCTTAAGGTTCTTATTTCTTTTTCCCAGAATTATCTTGTCTATTTTTGGTCCTTTACTCTTGAATATGAATTTTAGAATTAGTCAGCCCATTTTGTAAAAAAATTATGCTGAAATTTTGATTAGCTGCACTTTGGATTTGTAGGTTAATTTGGTTATGAACTAAGTCTTCAATGTTAAGAAATGAATTAAGTTCTTCCCCAGTAGTTTCAATACATAAATGTTCCCATTTAGTGCATAAAGATATCTTTATTACTTTTCAATATTATATGTAAAGTTACTTGTTGACCTGGACATGCCCCAAAAGAGTTTTTCTCAATAATTATTTATATATTAATAAATAGGAATGGACCATCTGGAGGTATTTGTGGCTGGAGTGGCACACTGTTATGTCTTTTGGGATCTCAACTCATTAGGTATACATTTTGAGTTGCAAAAGTATTCTTTTGTAACTTATTCTTTAGTAATTTAGTGTGAGACTAGTGGAAAACAGAAATATAGTATTTAACTTCTAATTTGTGAAGGTGCGTGAAGTCAGTATTTTATTTCTATTTTATGTAAAAAATGAAATAAAATTTCATTTTAATTTCCATAATATTCCATTTTATGTAAAAAATAAAATAAAATTTCATAGCCATATAATTAGAGAATAACAACCATGTTTACACTGTGTACTGTAATCATCAAAGTAGTTACTCAGCATACAAGACATAAACCAAAAAGACTTAGAAAAGAGAAACAAACAGGTAATGACACAAAACTTCCTTTTCAATGAAAGAAAAGCCCAATAATCCATTAATAGTAGTGGGTTATCATTACTGTTATGTACTATTGGGCTATCCATACAACTACTTTCCCTTACTTCATTGAAAAGAAAGAGTTGTACTAATAGTGTTTAGAAAAGTTATCACATATGCATCTTGTACTCTGAACAACTATTTTGAAGACAATATGCATTGTATTAATTACTGTGGCTGTCCTACTAACGTGTTTTGAAACTGTCTCACTGTTATTTCTTTCTTATTAAGCTTAGTAAAATTTAAAAAAGGAAAGCAAAACTAAGTAACATGAATGAAACACATATGTTTTATATGGTTCTTTTTCAGCAATCAAGGCATCAATCTGTTTCTGAAAGTGATGGGATCAGTTATGCCTCTAGATTTTAAATGCTAAATATTAGTATTACCGGACAAAAATTTTTCTCAAAAATTGAAAGTAGAGAATGTTTTTGAGGGCCAGCGGTATAGCTCAGAGGACTAAGTGCTTGCTTAGGGAAGCACAGGGGCCAGGGTTCGGTTCCTGACCCCCTCTGCTGCCCTGGCCTCACTCTTGAGCACGCTGAGCCAGCGATGGAATCCCGGCGCGGTGGCACGCGCCTGTAATCCCAGCACTTGGGAGGCAGGAAATAGGAGGATTGCTATGAGTCCAGGCTGCTTAGTGAGACCTTGTACAAAAAATAAAAAAAAAGAAGAGAAAAAGAGAATGTTTTTTATTTTATTTTTTCTTGATTCTCTCTCTCTCTCTCTCTCTCTCTCTCTCTCTCTCTCTCTCTCTCTCTCTCTCGTACAGTATCTACAGGATTTCGCTATGTAGATTGGACTTGTACTGGTTCTCCTGTTTTCAGCTTTCCAGGTGCTAGTATTATAGGTGCATGCCACTATGCCCAGTCTCAATCACCACCTCCGTGCGCCCTGGTGGTGGGGACAGCACAGCACACCAGGAATTGAATCCCGGCTTCTGTGCTCTGCCTAAGCAGGTGCTGTAGTCCACTGAGCTATCTGACTAGCCCCTTCTTGTCTTATCTGGAATATTCTCTTCCTGTTTGCTTACATGTATGCCAATCCCATCTAGAAGTGACACATATTTTGTTTCTATGTTCCTTATTAGTGTGTTTATTTATCAATTATGATGGCTGTTGTACTCTACTAGGTTGTCTGGTCAAAGTGATGGATAAATATATCCATAATATCCATTATCTACCTTAAATTGTGTCTTCAGATTTTCCTCCAGGGAATTCTGTTTCATCCTTTTGTGTATTCGTTTTGTTCTGGAGGAGTATCGTTTTAAAATCTACTTTCCTACCAGTTGAAATTCTTACGTGTGCCAATTTTGGAACTTCCTCTATTGTGGTTTGTATCTAGTTGTCCTCCCAAAGCCTCATGTAAATTATGGGGCTGTCAAGCTTGGGGTTCCAGGGGAGGAACCAGAGGATTAGGGCGAGGCTTGAGGGGTGGGGCCAGAGAGGAGCGAAGCATTAAACTGACAGCATGGGCCTTCCCTGTAGCACCCCAGGCCTGGTGGCTTCTTTGGAGGTGTGAAGCAGATCATCCTGGATCATCCTGCATCCAGCACCCTGGCCTCTCCTCCAGACCCTATAGAACAGGGACAGGTCTTGAAACTCCCAGTAATCGTGAACTAAATAAACTTTCCTTCCTTAAGCTTGTGCATTGGGTATTTGTCCCAGTAATGAGAGTAGAATAACTAAGACATCCTCTGAGGTCTCATTCTGCATGTCCTCTGGCATAACCAATCCCTTGTTCCCTTCTATTCACAGAACTTTTGGTCTGTGCATCTGTGCCATAAGTATTTTGTAGAATATAAATTCCTTTAGGGAATATCCTCTTCATCTTTTATAAAGTTTAGATTTTAGGGCTCAGCACATTGTCTTGGAGAAAAAGTGGAGTAAAATGTTAGTTGAATGTCTATTTTAGGTGGTTGACTTTGATGTGCTAAGGTCTGGGACTTCCCTGTTCCCTTTATGATAGTGGCATATATTTTAGTATATGTGCTGCTGAAGTGAGCACTATAGTGACATCTATATCCACTCCAAATCCTAGTTGCTTGCTTGTCCCCAGATAGGACTATTTTTTATTGTCTTGACAGATGGTTAATAATGGCTTTAATTTAATCTGATGAGCCAAGGTGAGAGAGGAATAAAACCAGACATTTCTTTGTTGGTTGTGTCATTGGGCAATCTGACCAATAATATCATTCTAAAAATTACCCAAGTATTTTCACTTAATTAACAGTTAAATTTAGTTTTGGTACCAGAAATTGAACTCAGGACCTTGAGCTTGCCAGGCAGGCACTTGTGCCACTGAGCCATATCCTCAGCTTCATTTAATTTAGACATCAAAGAGAACATATGTAAGCTTAGTAACTTCCATATTCTGTTTCCTGTGTTATTTTGAATATAGAAGTGACTAAATGCAGGCATTCATTAGGTACATGACTACCTGTTTCTATTTCAGGAATTCTTGTTCAAGTCTGGTGCTTGCAAAGATGCTCACTCTAATCTTTAGATAAGGGGGTGTGGCATGCATTTGTCTTCCCTTTCTGTTGCCCTTTCCCTGGAGCCCTTTCTTCACTTGTCTAGGGAACTTACCCTGCTCTTATTTTGAGCCTTATTGAAACAGAAAATGTCCAGTGCTTCCTTGCCTAGCCCTTTCCCAATCCTCTGTGCACTCGAGGGTGATCCAGAGACTCCGACTGCTGCATTGCAGGAAGGTCAGATGCAGTAGCGATTATGGCGGCAACCAGTGCTCAGTACTGGCTGTGCTTGTGGGTTGCAGTGCTGTGTTGCTGGAAGCATCAGTGCCATTTCTTGGGTCAACAGTGTAGCACATATTGTGGGCTGCATAATTTTACTGAGGCAATGCATAACATACGTGGTGGCCTTGAACCTGGTTCACCTGTCATCCTAGTGAATCTAAGACACCGTCTATCCTTTATTTATTCTATTTTATTTCATTTTTTGGGGGTACTGGAATTTGAACGCAGGACCTTGTGCATGCCAGGATAGTGCTTGTTTTACTGAGCTATTTCCCCAGCCCTATCCTTTAAATAAATTCCTTTTTCAGATTAAGCAGTTAATAATTCAGTTTTAGTAATTCATATGTACCTAGGAATCTGTTATTTTTTTCTGTGACTTCCATCTTATTTGAATACAGGTTCTCAAAGTAGAAATTGATGGCCTCTTGGATTTCTGTAGGATCTGTTGTGATTTCACATTTTTCATTTCTAATTGTAGGGATTTGTGTTTTCTTCCTGTTTTGATAAGGTCAGTTATGGGTTTGCCAATTTTATTTAACCTTTCACAGAACCAACTGTTAATCCATTGATTCTTTATATGGTGGTTTTAGTCTCAATTACATTAATTTCTGCTGTGATCTTTATAATTGCTTCTTTCACTAAAAGTTTGGGATTGACTTGTTTTCTTTTTCTAGAAGTTTGAGTTTCTAGAAATTCAAGTTGTGCATGTGAGCTTGCTGTTTCCTGATGTGGGAATTCACTGCTATAAATGTCCCTCATAGGCCTGCTTTCATTGCATCTCATAAATTCCAGGTAGCAAACTCACTGAGAGAGAAGTTAAGGAATGCACACTCTTCGCAGTAGCATTTGAAAAAATAAAATACTTAAGAATCAGTTTGAAGAACCACTCAGCACTCAGGCCCAGCTTGTAAATGGGACCCTCCTCTGTGACCCACTGAGTGAGATTGTCCAGGCCTGCTGGAAACTTCTTTGACCCAACACTCATTTCTAGAATGCGAGTGGGACTTCATCCATCAGACACATCTCATGTGGAACTCTGCAGCAGAACTCCCAACAGAGAGGCTAGTCACAAGACCCACCCAGCTAATCTAGGAGCAGAACATCTTATCAGAGTGGTACAGGAGGTTTTCCTCCAAAGGCTGCAGCACAAAGAAGTGCAACACAGCAGCCAGACCCAAGCCATGAGTTTCAACTTGATAGATCCAGACCTGGTGCTAAGGTAAGTACTCCACCAAGGTTCTACACCAAAGGTTGGAGGACAGTGCTATACAAAATGACAAAGGGAAGGAACAAAATGCTGTCTCAGGCCCTGAGCCCACCCAGAACAAATGCAAGAGACAATAGCATAGAAAAAATTGGAAATCACACATATGAAATCTCTGAAATAATAGCATCTGTAGTAATGAAAGAACTGTAGATAGGTATAGAGGAAATCAAATCACAAATAAGTTCTGAAGTAACAAAGAAATGATAACTTTAATGAAAGAAGTACTACATGCTTCTAAAGAAGCCAGTGATAAAAAAGTACAGGAGAATAGAAAAATGATGGAATCCTTGAATGAGCAATATAGGAAAGAAATAGAATGTGTGAAGCAGATTCAAAGTGATATACAGGAAATTAAAATCTCAGTCATTAGCTGGTAAAACCGTTTGAATGAAAGTGAAAATAGACTGTCAGACCATGAAGACATAATTGCAGCAAGGTAAGAAAAGATCTGTTAAAAACAACTAGGATGCAGGAAAAAATAATTCAACATCTGCAAGATGATGCAAAGATGAACAATGTAAGACTAATAGGCATCACAGAGAAAGAAGAAATCAGCACAAATAATATAGGGCCGGCAAGATGGCTCAGCAGTCTGAAGCACTTGCTTAGGCAAGCTTAGGCAACCACAGGGACTGCAGTTTGATCCCCGGCACCACATACTGCACTAGCCCCACCCCCGGGGCAGGCTGAGCAGACCATAATATTAAAAAAATACAAATGATATAAAAAGAATATGGGCAGCATATTCTTAACAGCAGAAAGCTTCTTAAATGTGGGGTAACTATCTGACATTCAGGCAACTCAAAGCATATAGAACTCCAAATAACATCAACCCAATGAAAACCACACCCAGATAAATAATAATCAAGATCCCAGAAATTCAGCACACTTGAAGCCTTTAGAGAAAGGAAACAAATCATATTTACAGGAAAACCTATCAGAATAATGGCAGATTTCTCCTGACAAATCATCAAGAAGAGAATAAAGTGCAGTACTACAAGTCTTGCCAGAAAACCAATTCCAATCCAGACTGATATACCTTGAAAAATGCTCTCTCAAGTATAACGGAGAAGTGAAATACTTCCATCACAAAGGACAAATAAAGAATTTTAGGATGACAAAACCAACCCTCCACAGACTGGCAAAAGATATTCTAGAGAGGGATCAAAATGACCACAACTCCATGAACAAGAATGGAAAGAATCCACCAAATAGGGCAAGAAATTAAACACAGGAGCGAAAGAGTTATACAACAGCAGTCTTTCAATTATTCTTTTGTATACAATAGCAAAATATGTCCATCAATATATTCTAAAAATGGACTTCTGCACCCTATGGGTCATGATTCTGTCCAGGTCTACAAGGTTGATATCAAGGAAATAGCAGTAGCTAAGTCGCACAAGTGACACTTGGTCACCAGTAAGCATCATGGACACTGTTCATGCACAGGACATACTAGAACTTTGTGCAATATCCTACCCCCACACTGTGAAAAGTGCTGGTCATATATTTGCCATTCCAGTCTTTACGTTATGTTTTATTCTTAGCAATTCTTTACTGTCACGAAAACTTTCTTTTAGTTGATATTTTTGTATATATTAACCTATTCAAATACTATGTGAGTGCTTTCACAGATTCATACATATGATACACAGCATTCTGGTGCCTTAGTTGAACTCATGATTTGCTTTTAATTTTGGAATATTGTTTTGAAATATTTAATTTAAAGCCAGGTGTGGTGGTGCATGCCCGTAATCCTAGCACTTGGGAAGGTGAGGCAGGAGGATCGGTGCAAGTTCAGGACCAGCCTGGGCTACAAAAGTGAGCTCAAGGCCAGCCTGAACTGCATAGTGAGACCCTGTCTCAAAAAGACCAAAAAAAAAAAAAAAAAAAAAAAAAAAAAAAAAAAAAAAAAAAAAAAAAAAAAAAAAAAAAAAAAAAAAAAAAAAAAAAAAAAAAAAAAAAAAAAAAAAAAAAAAAAAAAAAAAAAAAAGAAATATTTAATTTAATTTTTAATTAATTCATTTTAAATTAATTTTTGAATATTGTTTAGTTTTAATTTTGGTTGTATGTTTTATACTGTATGTTTGACTTATAATCTACTTGTAAGACATGGTATGGTATTTTCTCCTAGTATTAGAAACTTTAGAAAAAAGACTTCCATTTTACACTGAAAAAAAGAGAAATAAATCCAAAATTTTCAGTTTGAAAAAAAAAGACTTAATTTTATGAAAGAGCCAAAAACCTTTGCATTGAAAATGACAGGATTTTTGACAAAAGATATATAAGAAGATAAAAGAAAACAGAGGTGAGCATGGTGGTGCATGTCTAGAATTCTTGACATTAGAGGCTGAGACAGGAGGATTGCTGTAAGTTTGAGGTCATCCTGGGCTACGAGGTGTGCCTAGACCAGCCTGAGCTATATAGTGAGACCCTGTGTCAAAAAAAAAAAAAAAAAAAAAAAGGAAAGATAACCCTTGTTGTTGGTTAATAAGAACTAATATAGTGAAAGTTACTACATCCCAAATTACTACACAGATTTAATGCAGTCCTAATCAAAATACCAAAGTATTCCTTGCAGAAGTAGAGAAAATAATCCTAAAATTCATTTAGAGCCAGCAGAGACCGAGAATAATGAAAGCAATTCAGGGCAGCAAAGGACAGGCAGGGAACCATCACGATCGCTGACTTAAAATTATCTCCAAAGCTATAGTGATAAAAATATCACGTACTGGCATAAAAGCAGACCTAAGGACCAGTGGAACAGATCAGAAGATGAAGAAACAGCTCCTAACACACTCAACCACCCTACCTTTGACAAAGGAGCTGAACACCTTCATTGGAAGAGAGACAGCCTCTTTAATAAATGATGCTGGGAAAACTGGCTTTCCACATGCTGAAGATTAAACTCAGACTCACATCTCTCACCCTGTACTAAATTACACTAAAATAGATCTAAGATCTTAATATTAAAACAGAAACATTAAATCTATTGGATGATAAAGTCGGCAGAACTCTTAAAGGTACAGGTACAGGCAAAGATTTTATGAACAAAACCCCAATAGGATAGGCAATGATGTAAAGAATCAACAAATGTGATCTCCTCTTATTAAAAAGCTTTTGCAAAGCAAAAGACATCAGTGTAAACAATAATCCACGGTGTGGAATTTTTTTTCTTGCCAGCCATTCCTCAGCCAAAAAACTAATGTGTAGAATATATAAAGAACTAGAAGAAAATTAGACTCCCCTGCTTTAAAGACCCAACCCAGAAATGGGTATCTGAAATGAATATGTACTTCTTGGTTATAAAGGAAGAAATGGCAAATAAATATGTTTAAAAATGTCCAGCATCAGTGGTCCCTTGAGACATGCAAATTAAAACAATGCTGCGATTCTATGTCACTCCAGAAAGAGTGAGCTAATAATGCTGGCAGGGCTCTGCTAAAAAAAAAAAAAAAAAAAAAAAAGCGACCTTCAGACTCTTCTATTTTCGATGGGAGTGTAGACAGATGCAACTCCTGTGGAAGTCAGCGTGGAGATGCTTCAAAAAACCAAAAGTAGAGATTCCATTTGACCCCACTATTCCCTTCTTGGCATCTTTCTGGAAGAAATAAAAGCATCACACTAAAGTGATAGATGCACACCTATATTTATAGTGACACAGATTGTAATAGCTAAATTTTGGAAGTAGTCCAAGCACCCATCAAATGATGAATGGATAAAGAAAGTGTCATTTTAAAAAAATGCGATGGAGTAGTAGTCTGGCATAAAAAAGGATAAGTTTGAGACATTTCTAGATAAATGGATGCACCCTGAGACAAACTCTTAAGTGAAGTAAACCAGACATAGAGGCTTAAATACTTCATTATTGATCTGTTTTGAGAAGTTGAACGTGTACCTGAGGACCAAAATACATAATAGATAATGGGAAATGGGAAGAAATGTTCAAATGGGCAGGGAAACAAGGGAGCAGAGAGGAGGAAAAGAAAGAAGGAGATAAAAGAGAATAAGAGGAAAGAATGGAAACAAAACTTTTGTAAAGGAGGGGAAGAGGGTCTGAAAAGAGGGGAGGAGAACAGGAAAAAAATCAACATATATCATGTATAGGTGCAAATTCCCAAAGATAAATGTGAACAGTATGTATATCTACAATGCACCAATAAAATAAAGAAAAAGCCACCATCCAATGGTAACTCCTTTAGCTTGTGATAAAAATCTTTGATAAACAGAGGTGTTCATGTTGGAATAATTGACTTATCTTGAAAGTTTAGAGTTGTAAATAAAAATAAACTACTCAAACCCACGTATGTGATGAAGAATTCCTACATTTCAGCTTCTATGCTGGCTTTTATTTCTGTACTTTGTGTCATTTTTCTGAGTCTCATTAACTTATTTAACAAGCAGTTCTTAAATGCCTGTACTATTAGTTTCTCATGACTGCTATAGCAAAAGCTACCAAGCTATAAATTTGGTAGCTTAGAACAATACAGACTTCCTCTCTTACAGTTCTGGAGGTCAGAAATTTAGCATCTGCTAACATGGTTAAAGTCAAGGTGCTTTTGGGGGCTGCTTCCTTCTTGAAATCTCTAGGATAGAATCCAGTTACTTTCCTTGTGTGTTTTGTGGGGAGCTGCCTGTTTTCCTGTCGTGTCTCCTTCCTTCCGTCATCCTGACTCCCGCTTCTGTCACTGCATTATATCCTCCTCTTCTACAGTGAGAATTTCCCTCTATCTTCTTCTCATGAGGAGAGATGGTACTATTTTTCAAGGGCCAGGATGACCTTTCTAAATCAAGACCCATAGCCACAATTTGAAAGCTCCATTTGCTATACAGTTTAACGTTTGATAGACACTGGCGATTAGACCCGAGACTATCTTTGAGTCCACTGTTCAGACTAACAGAGTCTGCTATATATGGTAAATTGGGAATACAGAAGAAAAAAGTAAGTATCGTGTCTGTCATTGGAGAGGTAATGAAACGCACATTTAAATAAAAACTATATACATATGTGCATAGTTTAGTGGGGTATATAAGTTTAAATGAAATTACACTGCAAGTTCACTTATGCTAAGTGCTCAGAGAGGAAATATAAGATAGCTTGAGTCAAAACAACAGACTGATCTAGCAAGGAAGCCATGGAAAATTTTCCTGACAAATAGCAACACATAATACTCTGTGCAAGCACGGTGCTCAGTGGGCTATGTGCACTCATTAGTGTAATTCTCATGAGGCTCCTAAGAGGTACATACTTCTACAGTCTTAAGATAAGGAATCTGAGGCACAGATCCAATGTAGAAGCTTCTCAGTCACCTCTGTCTACTTAAAGATAGAGGAAGAAACATCAAAAGCAGTCTTTAAATGAGGTAGATTTTGTTTGCTTTGCAACTGCACCATTTTGCTGTGTACTGGTTTTGTATGCAGGAGTTTCTGTCTTTCATTATACGCACATTTTCAGCTCTTTCCAAACCAGGAAAGGGCAGTTTTCCAACTTAGGAATGGCTATGTGAGTGAACAATGAAGAAAACCAAATAAATCATACAGGGGGAGGGGTCAACCATCTTCTGGAAGAGCCTGCCCATCAAAGTCTGCTGTCTTAACCTCTTGGGCTTTCTTGGCTTCTGTTGTGTCCAAGTATGTTGTTAGGTAATGGTCTGTATAGTCTTTAATTTTGTGAGTTACAATTTTTTCCTTCTGATGAATTCAGTTCGTCATTTTTGCCTGCTGCTTTGTGTTGCTTACAACCAAAGTACTCTAAAAACCAGAAGGAATCAGCCAGGTGGGAATAACAGGAGACTGGGAGAGGTGAAGGGAGAAACGTGTGCGTCAGGAGAAGGGCAGGTGTTTGAGGCAAACCATGAGGCTGGAGTTAATGAGTGACGGTGACGAGGAGGGTGACATACCATAAAGCCAAAAAGAGGGCTGGGGAGACAGCTCAGTGACAAACACACCCGGATGGCAAGTGCATGGTCCTGATTTAGATCTTTTTTACAAAAAATTTTTTGAGGGGCTGTTGTGATTTATGTCTAGTTGTCCCCCCAAAGTCTCATGCATTCATGGGGAGGGGACTTTTAGAATTTGAGACTTGACTCATGATGCGCTGGGATTATGTGTTTTAGTACTGATGGGATCATGGGTCTGAGTGACTGGGATTATCGGTGTGGCCTAAGGCAGATAGGCTGAGGCAGAGAGCCTGAATGTAATATAAAGAGAGACAGAGAGACAGATTGTAGTTGTTGCTTTCTGCTGTGTACTGGTTTTGTATGTTGGTCGGTTGCCTCTGTCGTGATTGTTGCTGTTCCACCGCCATGAACTGGATGCTCTCTGCACTGTTCCACTCAGCCTTGGGCCAGCTAAATATTGACTGAAACTTCCAGTAACTGTGAGCTAACTAAACCTTTCCTTCCTTCATTTTGGGTGCGGATATTTGTCCCAGCAACAAGAGAAGAGTAACTTAAGACAGGGGCCATAGAGCTACATATGAGGATTTAGGGTTTTATCCTAAGAGCAATGCTTTTTTTGTTAAAGTTATTTTTTAAAGCAAGACGTTTGTGACGAGGCTCTTCTCTTACTGCTTTTGCTGTTTTCCACTGCCAGGAACGGTTGCCCTCTGCCCTGTGCCACCCTGCCTTGGAGCCAGCTGACTATGGTTTGAAACCTCTAAAAACTGAGCTAAATAAACCTTTCCCTTTAAAAAAGTAGACATTTGTGACTAATGCACTTTACAGCTGGACTCTGGGGTATGAGCATAAAGTAAAATTACTCATTCTTAGCACTTTCTTTGATTTTGTTTCATTAAATCATTTGCACCTAGATGCTGGATGAGATTGTGTCTGGGTAATGTCCCTCGGCTGGTTCCTCTTAGATTGCTTTTTGTTGTAAAATGTCTAGTTTAGTCTAATCACAAAATTCTATCTTTTAATCCAATTAAAGTCCTCTTTTTGGGGCTGGGGATAGAGGTCCATGGTAGAATGCTTACTTAGCAGATTTGGGGATCTGCTAAGGTTGCATTCCCATGCATGCGGGAAAAAAGAAAAAAAAAAATTATCTCCTTCCCTTAGCCCAGGACTGAAGTAGACTTTGAACTTTCTTTGGGGGATAGAAAGGGGCTTCTTGTTTACTCATCAACACTGATTTTTCTCTCCTCCCTTGTCCACTGAATATATTGCACTGCAGGGTTGAGAAGATGGGAGGGATAGGTAACTCCTTTCCTGGTAAGTTCCTCAGATACACTTATGGCTTCTTTTTCTCAGCACTGTTTTTCTGGATGGGTTCCCACGATGACCCCTTGTGACCAAGCCTAACTCCTACCAGCTCATGCATACTGTGTTCTCCTTCCATCCCAAACTCCCATTTTTTTTTTTAAAAGAATTTATTTTATTTATTTTTTTCTTGTTTCAGAATCTTTGTTTATTCACTCATTTTCATGGCTGGCTCAGCCCAAACTCCCATTTTGGATGAATCTCTTTTCAAGGAAGCTCAGAGATGGGGAAAGTAGCAGTTGTAAGGGAGGCCAATTCCCTGGGGCCTTGGGACATTCCCAGAGTATGACCATCTCCAAAAACTGATTTGTATTCTTGTATTTGCTTTCTTTTTTTCCAGACAGCATCTCTGTGTTCTTCCAAATCCCAAGGGTCGGTGAAAAGTCCTCCAACAGGTTTTCTTAAATCTTCTCTGCACTTGGAAATGCTCAAGAATCTATCTTGCTTTTTTTTTTTTTTTTTGTACCAGGAATTGAACTCAGAACCTTGTACTATAGAGCTAGGTCATGGTGGTTCTTCTTCTTCTTCTTCTTCTTCTTCTTCTTCTTCTTCTTCTTCTTCTTCTTCTTCTTCTTCTTCTTCTTCTTCTTCTCTTTTTGAGACAGGGTCTCGCTGTGCACTTCAGGCTGTTCTTGAGCTCACTTTTGTGGCCCAGGCTGGTCTCGAACTTGCACTGATCCTCCTGCCTCAGCCTCCCAAGTGCTGGGATTACATGTCATGGTTCTTCTATCATCTTTCCTAACCAATGTCTGATTGGTTGATCATGCCCATTATAGAAAACTGATTGTGTCAATTTAAGAGACATCCAGCTAAATTTAATCTTCACAATAGTAGATGTGGCTAAAAGAATTTACTGAAGACAGAAGACCTGTGCTGGGGGTGAGTGGCACCAACCAATAGGCTTGTTGCCTGAATGTAATAAAAGGGAAATAAGGAAGATAACTCCTTTTGTTTTTTTTTTTTTCCACAGGAGCTCCAATGTTCACCTTCACCTTTACCTTACACATTGTCTCCTGGCTTCCACTGCAGCCCCTGGGCCCCGATAAGAGTCTCTGTGGGAAGCTGCCAGGATCTCCAGGCCTCTGCCTGGGACCCTGGGATCTCCAGAGCACAGAAAGCCCTTTTGTTCTCTTCCACACCTGACTCTGCATGTGGTCATTGTAAGCCAAACTTACATATTTGTATATCTTATAAATTCTTACATCTTTGTGTATCTGCATTAAATCTGTTTCTCTGGTAAGCACTGACTGTTATAAAGCCTATAGAGCTAAGACTCATGAGAGTCATTTTGGACTATTTTATTTACAAACCTAACAACTTGCTTTAGTGTGGGTGCAACAGGTACCTAATGTTTCTAACACTATGGCTTCAGCCCAACCACAATCAATAGGATAAGTGTCATTTTAATGTTATCTTGCAACGTGATCCAATGTCTGTTCTTTGCAAAATCCTAATGAATGCAGTTTCTAATCAGATTGCTTCCCCGGCCACCATAAAAAGAAAATACTTAACATCCTTTCATTAAAATTAAAAAATATTTTATAAACATGATCTGATTTGAGTTCCTTTACCTTAGCATTGAATTGGTCGAACAATTCCTTCTTCTATCCCCTACAAGAAATGTGGGACTGTTTATGGTTTTTTTTGGTTAAAAAAATAGCCAACTCAACCAGCTGTCAAATGCTTCAAAGTGAACCAAACATTTAGATTATTCAGTAGGAATTTGGACGTATTATAAAAAGCACTCAGCAAAGTGAAAAGCTCTCTGACCACTTTCAAAATGATCCAAGCGAACAGCAATTAGGGATATATTCTACTTCTTTCCATTTTTTTTCATGGCTCACCAGGACATAATGGGATCTTCCATGCATATTGGGAGGGAAATGGACAGCACTTAGATTGTTCCTTACTTTGATGTGTGACTGTCAGGGTTGCAAATAACGTGCCTGCCAAGGAAAATTGCCTGCCCGTGCACCTGAAGATGGAATTTTAAAAACTATTCCTTTCTCTTTCCTTTTCTCTTTCCATTTACTCAGCATTACGTGACTCTGTTGCTAAGCATATGAAGAGAGGGAGCAATTGCTGATGGTGGCCGCAGTACAATGAGTCTGACCAAGCAAAAGGGGGCAACATAGCAAGGAGGCGTTTCCAACATTTGTTCAGCCCTAAGTTCCTATTGGGCACAAAGATCATGAAACATGAATAAAACATAATGGCTGTCTGCTGGAAGCTTTTAATCTGGTACAGGGATAATATACATATACACATACATACAGTAAATACACTTAAGGTTTGTATTATTTACAGGAGAAAGTGAGTCTATACCATGTAAGCCTGCAAAAAGATAAAGCTACAAACAGGAAATAGGTAGATGAGATGGTTCAGCAGTCTAAAGCACCTGCTTAGGCAAGCTTTAGGCAACCGCAGGGACTGCAGTTTGATCCCCGGCACCACATGCTGCATGAGCCCCACCCCCAGGGCAGGCTGAACTGGCCATAAAAAAAAAAAAAGAAGAAGAAAAGAAATAGGTGTAGACCTCAGAGGGGTGGCTCACAGCTAAACATGTGTCTACAGACCTGACTAAAGATAGGTTGAACCACCTTGTCGTGGAATGTTTTATATTCACTGCTTAAGCCAATCTGGATGAACATTTAACAGCTGTGTCTGTATAGTTATTGTTGCATTGGGTGAGTGGTTATACTAAGGCGACTGGGAACTCATTTCCAGAAGATTTGCACCAAGACCCCAAGGGAATGTCTGTCTGTGCTCATTGCCAAGACTACTGAAACGTTACAGATATTGTTTTTTCCTGTGCATACAAAATTGTGACAAATTCTAGTTTATAAATTTTGCATGATAAGAGGTAAACAACAGTAGCAAAAAGATAAAATGATTACCACCTACGTGCACATAGGCTCTGTCTGTCTGTCTGTCTGTCTGTGTGTCTGTGTGTTTGTCTGTCTCCCATAGTATCTCATTGTGTTATATTCACCCTTCTGTAGTAAATGATGGGATGAGAAGATGAAATATCCATGTGGTGTCTAAGTGAGATAAATGATATGGAACCATTGTAAAAAAGAGGCTACTATGCAAGATTTACTTGAATTCAAGTACTAAGTGATATCATAACAATCCATCTAATGACTGAGATGGCTACTAGGTAACTAACAGGCAGGTGGTATATATAGCATGGATACCTTGGGCCAAAGAATGATTCTCATTGTGGGCAAGAGAATAGGGTAGAGTGAGGTTCATCCCATGACTGGGAGTGGTGTGTTGTTTAAAACTTAAGAATAGTTCCTATCTGGAACTTTCCATTTGAAATAGTTTCAGATCAGGGTGCTGAGGAGTAAAATGTCCTTAGTGAGTGAGACCTGTGGAAGGTATTACTTTGTCCCATAAAGATACATAGGTTAATGCATGTCTGCCTCTTCCCCTTTTTACCTATTAGATGTGTCATAACTGCTCCTGTGAGGAGAAGCCAGTGAAATTTCTGAGGGCAACGGTGCTTGCCAAATTCCCTCAAGAACAGTTTCATTGTCTGACAAAGTCATGGCAAGAGAAAGAGTACAATTTTCGCTGCTCTGATTCTGCTCACTCAGCCTACTGCCCTTTCTGCACTCAATGGTGAAGAATTAGAATTTGAGAGCCCAAGAAGGCAGCATTTTCAAAGCCACCGTTCAATGACAAACCGGGCCTAGATCCTAACTGATGAGAGGTAGTGTAGAAGTTAAGAGGTCAAACTCTTCACATTATTAGTAGGTCATGTGCCTCCCGGAAGGCACGTGACCAAGCCAGGACCAGATTATTAGATCAGGCAACGCTGGTCTTTTTTTTTTTTTTTTTTTTTTTTTTTTTTTTGTCTTTTTGAGACAGGGTCTTGCTATGCAGTTCAGGCTGGCCTTGAGCTCACTTTTGTAGCCCTGGCTGGTCTCGAACTCACATCAATCCTCCTGCCTCAGCCTCCCAAGTGCTGGGATTACAGGCGTGAGCCACCACGCCCGGCTAACGCTGGTCTTATTGCTTTGAAACTCTTTTTGGTGATTCACAGAGGCTTCTCCTTCACCCTGAGACACGTGCACTCTCGGCTGATAACCATCATCTGTGGATTCTAGTCCTGACCTTGACTTTCTCTTTATTCACATATGAAAGGAAAGTGAGAGAAGGAGTGTGGGTCATCCCACTTGGGAAGCCCACTTGAGACTCAGCTGGTGCAGCTGCTTGTGAGGGCAACATACTTCACAGCTGTTGGGGTAGAATATGGGGAGCTCTCACTCTCATTGCTGCTTTCTCCATTTGGCCCTGTGAACCAGCCGGAAAAGGCAGATCACATAGAAGCTGAGCTCTTGAAGGAAAAACACTGTAGCCCGGTGGATTCCTGCTCTGGTGCTCATTGATGGCACCTGAGAGTTAAAAGAAGGTGTTGGTGCCTAAGCGTTACCCCTGGATGGATTAGATCAGAATTTCTGAGGGACTGACTCTGGCACTTATTTGTTTACTTTGAGATGGGTGAAAGCTCTCACGATGTTGCCCAGTCTGGTCTTAAACTCTAAGGTTTATGGTTTGAAGTCATCCACCTGCCTCGGCTTCTCCAATACCTGGGCTACACGTGTGTGTCATTGTGCCTGACTTATTGATATACTTTTAAAGCCTCCTGAATGTCTTCATGCACAGAAAGGTGAAAAGCCACAATGCTGGTGATCACGGCCTGTTGTAGCCATGTAGAAATGATGAAGGATTGTGGTTCCAGGGGTGCTTCATTCTGATTAAGATTGGACACCTAAATCCAAACCACCCTGGATCTCTCTGTAAACACCTTCACCCTACTAATACAGTATTATAATACAATATTTTTTTTGTATTATAAATTCTGTGCTCCCTTAAAAATTTTACCTTTAAAAATAAACACTTGTGAGACCAATGACGTTGACTCCATTTCACCTAAGTGGGAAAACCAGCTCCTACCTAAGCCTGTGTGGAGGTGGACAGCTGTCTCTTAGAAGTGGAGGGTGTGACAGGTGAGCAGAGAGATGATCTTATTTCTTCCTAAGTAATAAGAGCGTTTTTATTATGTGGGAATCCTTGGAATTCCATGCTGATGTGGATGTTACCATACCCATCCAGGCCCACTGTTAGCGGCTACATCAGTTGTGTACTGTTCATGCCCAAGAAGTGCCAGTTGCACTGCAGTTTGTGTGAATGGTGCCACAACACTTGTGCTGTACCCTGGCTGGGTAGCTGGGTAGCTGTGCATGGTATTCCATGGATTCTTAAAGCAGGTGCTACCTTTATCTGTGGCTGTCTTCCTAAAAGATCTAAGTGATGCTGGAACAATCCCAGATACAACCCTTCCATGGCAGGTCAAATGCTGAAATAATATTAAATACGTGTGTGATCCATTAATACACACTGATAACATTACATCATCTCTTCTGGGTATTATCATTTCAAATGCATGCACGCGAGGGAGAGAAAGCTACCTGAGGCCTTTGAACTGATTTTCTCTTGGTAATTCATATAGAATAAAGGTTTGCACGTTTACCTCGCACTGGCTCCTCTGATATAGGGGTTTATTGCTTCCCATTTTAGAGATGAGTGAACTGAGGCTCCTCAACTGAAGTTTTGTTGACTCAAATGACCCAGCAGTTAGGAGCTTGAACTTATAATTAGTTTTTTTTTTCCACATCTAAAATTGTTCAGCTACCCTCTACTGCTGGAATAAGGTTTTATTTTTATCCTTTTTGACTGTGTGCTTTTTAGAAATGTGCACATCAATTTTTTTTTTTTTTTTGCTAGAGAAGGCTCTGATGCTTCAAATATATCAGCATCCAGTTGGGTCCTTTGGAGTGAGGTTTCCAATTCCGATGTGCCTTCATTTCAACCATTTATGCTCTATTTTCTAAATAAGAAACTCTACATGATGGACATATTTTTTCCTTTTTTAAAATTAGTATGAAGGCTGAGAAAATGGCATGTGCTAAATGTTAGTTTTCATTGAAAAGTGTATATATAGAAAAACAGCTAGGCTATTTATGCACTTTCCTTCACTTGAAAAACATAGCCTGCACTTAAAGAAAATAAACGTTTTATTCACAGACTATACATGGCAGAGTAGTAGCAATAGGGTGGATTGTCAAGAGCCCTGAGTTTGAATGCTAACTTCCTCTTATACTGAGAGTCAAAGTAAATCACTTGGCAACTTTTCACCTCAGTTTCCTCATTTCTGAGACTTGCCAGATAGTAATTGGAAGGCAGTCCTTTATTTATGTCTATATTTTTTCAATGTATTTGGTACAGGGTTTCACTATGCAGCTTGAACTTGTAGTGATACTCCTGTTTTCAGCCTCCCCAGAGCACATGCCATCATGTCTGGACTTGGTGGCCAACTCAGTGAGTCCTGGGGTGGGACTGGTTGTGGTATGTGGTGCCGGGGATCAAACCCTGATCCCTGCACTTAGTCTACTGAGCTATCTCGCTGGCCTGCAAGGCAATTCTAGAGTACAGAAGACCTAGAAATCTCCCAAAATAGTAGGTCCAAAGGGTTACAACTAAGCCAAGAGTCTAGTGTCCATTAGGTAATATGACTGATTCCTCAGAAGGTGAGTAGGTAGTTTGTTCACGTGGACAGCAGAAAGGAGCAGCTCAGGTGGCTTGGGTCATAGCAAGGTTTCTTCACGCACAAATTTAGCCATACAGAGTGGTCTTTTTGAATCTCAAAACTTATTACTGGCTCTTCTTAGAAGTCACCAAAAGGCTTCAGGGACCTATGAAAGGAAATCCAGACTCCCCAGGCTGGCTTTGGAAAGCCCACATCTCTTGGGCATTACCTCTTTTCTCTCCCTCTGTAGTACTCCCCTTTTCAGCACGCGCTAGTGAGTGACTTGCTCCTCTGAGCCCGTAGCTCTGGTTCAGGCTTCCATGCTCCTTTCGCTTGACAGCCCTTTCCCAGCATGACCTCTGCCAGAGTCATTCCTCCTTGTGGTGGATTAACTAATGGTCGACTTGGAATGCCCAGTTGGACTGGGTCCCTGTGGTTCTGGATGTGGGAGACCCACCCCAGGTGTCTTAGTTACTTTTTACTCGTTGCTGAGACAAATACCTGACACTCAAGATGAAGGAAGGAAAGGTTTATTTAGCTCACAGTTTGTGGAGGTTTCAGTCCATATTCAGCTGGCCCAAGGCTGAGTGGAACAGAGCAGAGAGCATCCAGTTCATGGCGGCGGAACAGCAACAAAATGGCGGCAGAGGTAGCCAACCAACATGGCAGCAGAGCAACAGCAACAGCTAGAGCTCCAGTCGGTCTCTCTGTCTCTCTTTATATTACATTCAGGCTTTCCGCCTTAGCTCCCGCCCTAGACTACACCCATAATCCCGGAAGTACTTCCACCCATAATCCCATCAGTACTAAAACCTATAATCCCAGGGATCATGGATCAAGTCTCAAACTCTAGCAGTCCCCGCCCAATGACTCCATGAGGCTTTGGGGGGACAACTAGACATAAACCATAACACCAGGACTGTTGCCAAATGGTGTAGTGGAGAATGACAGGAGGAGCTTGTGTGGTGTTGATTTTCCTGGAGAAGCTTTCATGGCTGGTTTTCCTGTGTGCTTTGGAGAAGGAGCTTGGGTGTTTGCCGTTGCTGGGGTTGGCTGCTGTTGTCTTCCAGGGAGCTCCGGTTTTTGACTGAGCATTGCTTCCTGGCTCCAGGGCAGGTCCCTCAGGCTGCTGGCACAGTTCCTTCACCCTGTTGGCAAGTCACAGACTTTCAAGCTTCCAACTCTGGCCTTTGGACCTTTCTGGTACAGACCCTTGATACAAACTTGCATGAGACATTGTGATGGATCTAGGCCTTAGGCTGGATTTTCGAGGGTCATTGCTGAGTGATTCAGACCCTCAGCTAGATTCTTCAGGTCTCTAGCACACGGACGGATCTCTTGCACTCTTCTGAATTTAACTTTTTGGGTGAATATTCTAAAATAACCCTATACAGTATGTGTCCTGTATCAAATCTGTTCCCTTGCAAAGCCATTACTACAATACTTCTCTGATTTGTTTGCATCCTGTATAACTCATCCCTGCTGTTATGGCTTGGGGTGCTCGCAAGGAAAGCAATACAATATGGGGCACATTTTATAAGATTATTTTATAATTGATCACCTTAAGAATCATACACAAGGAGTGCAGGAAATCTGCTCACACACTAAAACCAAAGAATCCAGCAGAGAGCCTGGGTCCTAATAAATTGCAGGAGTTCAGCTAAAAAGCTAGAGCTTATAACAACAACTCTTGCAAGTCCACGTGGAGATCCCATGACAATGTCTCAGGAAATGCACTAGGAAGACCCAAAGGTCAGGGGTGGAAGCTAGCCAGTGCGTGCCACTAGGATTAAGAATCTGGGCCAGCAGGTCAAGGGATCTGCACTGGAGCCAGGAAGAGACACCCAAAGTAAGAACCAAAGCTGCCCTGAAAAATACCACAGCCATCTTCAGCAAAAGTGAGGTCCTCAGCCCCTCTGAGGATGAGGAAAGCTGCGTTCCCACCAGGAAAGCCAGCGCAGCAGGTTTCTGCAGAAGGCTCAGCTGTGCAGCATCTTCCCCTTGGGAGCCAGGAAGCGATGCTTAAGGTAAGGACCAGAACTCTCCCAAAGTGAACCAGAGTTCTTCCCAGTGTTAACAAGGCCCCAAGCTCCTTTGAAAATGGAACTATCCAAGCTCACAAGGATGGCCAGCATGACAAGGTACTCCAGCAGAATAGCTCAAGAGAACCAGCAGCTTCCAACAGCTAGTTCTGCTCTTACACTGTGGGCAACAACCCTCAGGTGGGCCTCTCATACACAGAACAAGAAACTTCAGTTCACACAGGTGTAACAAGTTGATCACCAATTGGTAATCAACCACACCCACCATCTTTGTCCGTTACAGCAAGTAGACTTGAGGCTCCCTGAGTAGGGCCCGTGTCTTCTTTGATGTCTGCTACTTGGTATGGTTCTCAGTACACAGTGTCTGCTCAGCGACTTGACCTGACATTTACAGTGGAATGCGGTAAGTCTTTAAAATAGAGACCTCTGGATGCCTTAGTCCATTTCCTCATCAAGAGTTTTAAGAATACTTTCAGATTTTTATTACTGGTATATGTTGCCATGGATAACAATTTCCTTCTTCTTGGGGACTTGGCACCATGTGGGTGCTGCATCTTGATCATTTTGACTCTCGGTTCTCTGCTGTCCTCCTCCTCTTTCCAGCTCTACCATATGATGTGTAAATTTTATAAACAACAGATACTGATTTGGCTGATGGTTCTGGAGGCTTGGATGTCCAAGGCTGAGGAGCCTGGCTGTTCTGAGGAGGGCTTCTTCCTAACTCATGGTGGGGAAGACATCATGTGACAGTAACTGGGGACGAGGCGGAGCAAACAGCTCAACATGCTAGACTCATGGTCTCCTTGGCAGTGACTCTAGGAGGTCCCACGTGGAACCCCCAAATTCAAGTTGGCTGTATTATTTCTGGGTGGGTCACCACCACTGACCTATCAGATGCCTATAGAGTTGCTGTGATCATAAATAGGGTAACAATAGTAGGTAACATTTATTAAGAAAATACCCTCTCCAGGTATTACCTCAGTCATTGCAGAACAATATGAGGTAGATTCTCATTTTCTCTCAATTTTACAGAGAAGAAAAGGGAGGAACAGGACATTATTTGTCCATAGGCAGTGTTAGGATTAGCGTCCAGTCCTGTTGCTATCAGGTAGTAGATGGATAGAAGGGGGTTGCTTCCTGCCAGGGGCCTGTGTCTCCTTAGCAAGCCTGATTTTGTAGTTCTTCTTTTTTGAGGAGAATCTGAAATGGTACACGCTCCTAACCAGCAGTGGGTGCTCAGGAGTGAACAGCTTTTTATTCCAGACTGGTGAGGTCTTGGAAATAATAGAAGGGTGATGTGGAAATAGGCAAAAGGAACCGTGGGCCACAGCAGCCGGGAGGCGGGAAGGGGCCACCACCCACTTCATGCGTTCCCCTCCAGGGGCTCTGCTGAAGCCCACGTTGGAACTTCTCTTCCAGGCAGTGCCTCTGGGCCACCTGAGAGCTGAGATAATTTATAGTCAGCCAGTGAGTGGAGCCAAAGCTTCATGAGAGCCAGAGAGCAGCTCCACAGCAGGCGGCTCCGGAGTTCCTGCCTGGAGGTCCTCCCTGCGCACGTGTCCAGCTTCTTCCTCGCCTGGAATAAACAGTCGCAGGAGCAGCTGATCTCAGTCTTGTGGCGCAGAGGGTCACACTTCCAGACCGCCCCTTTATGCTTCACCTTGCACTCTCCTCCACCTTGTTCTGCTTTCACAGCCATGGCCCCTGGCATTCTCGGAGCTAAATCCGTGCCGTGGCCGCTGGGGTGTTCTTTAATTCCCTGGCCTGGTGAGAAGGGAGCTGCGCAGGCTTTTCTTTTCTTTTGTTCATTGGTACAGAGAATGAACACAACCAAGTGTTTTAACTCCTTCAGTCAAGCACTTCTGTTTCACGCTGAGGTCCGGAACCCCAAATGCCTGTAGGAGCCAGGTAGGGCGAAGTGAGCTGGGAGATGGAGGGGGCTGCGGAAGACTGGAGGGTGCAGTTGATGTCTCAAAAGAGCGGAGCGGTGACGTCCCTGCAGCACTCAAAGTTTGGCGGAGAACCGCCCAAGCCTTTGACATTTCCAGAGAAAATAGAACTGATGCATGGGTGAAATTCCCCAATGTAACCAAAACACTTTCCGGGCTAAAGAAAACACCTGTGCGCATGCTCAGCTTGCAGGTAGCCGAGCAAGAGCGAACGAATCCATCTGGGCAAGTCCTTTTCACAGGGGCAAATGCGTTCATGATCGAAGTGGCTCCCCCCATAAGGCTCTGGCTCCAACTATGCACGTGGGGGACACATCCAGACCATCGCAGTCCAGGAACGAAACTTTTTTTTTTCCCCTCTCTCATTTTTTTTTTTTTTATTATCTTTTAAAACAATTTACTTTAAACACAGAGTATACTACTGATTGAAATCACATTAGAAAAGTACACATGTAGAAGATCAAAATGACAGGTATTTCAGTCACGGTTTTAGTATTACAGTGCAGTAGCTTAGTTTGCAGATATCAGCATAGAGAGTTAGTCAGGGTGAGCTTTCTACCCATCGACTGCTGTTTTCAAAAATCTGATGGAAATTCTTAGGACAATTGCCTTACCCACCTTGTATATATTCTTGTATGATTTTGGCCCTTTTTAAAATTTTCTTATTTTTTTAATTTTAGGAAGGGCCTACAGGGTGTTCAGGGTCTCACTACTAGATTAGACTAGTAGTGATCCACCTGTTTACAGCCTCCCAAGAGCTGGGATTACAGGTGAGTGCCACCATGCCCAGTCTCAACTGCTGTCTCAGCACGCCTCCTGGGGGTGAAGGCAGCACGACAGGCCCCGGGATCAAATCTGAAGCCCCTGTAACAAAAGTTTAAGAAGTAAATAACTGAAAAACATCTTAATTTGAAAAGACCCTGGGATCTGAAATTAAATGGCTCCAGAGTAAATCCTGTCTGAATTACTCATCAGGCATGATGTATTGGACACGTGATTGAATCCCATTCAATCTGATTTTCTCATCATTAAAATGGAATTAATCATACCTGCCTCCAAAAATTGGTTAGAATTAATATTTGTAAAACACCCAGCACTGTGCCTGGCCCGCAGTGGTAAGTGACTAATAAATGCTATTGGCTGGTCTGATGATTGTGGTTAAAAGGGACCAGCTCTGTCTCAGCTGTGACTTTTCTTTTTTTAATGCATTTAGTACAGAGTCTACAGGGTCCCACCATACGGATTGGACCTTTAAGTAATCCTCCTGTTTTCAGCCTCCCAAGCACTGGTATTACAGACACAGGCCACCACACCCAGTCTCCTTCTCTGTCTCAGCACCCCCCAGCAGCAGGGCCAGCACAGCACACTGGGGATCGAACCTTGGTCCTTGCTCCTTGGCCAGCCCTCAGATGTGATTTCTAATCTATTCTTCTGAGACTAAAGTAGTAGAATGATCAGCTACAGGGTATGGGGGATTATTGGAAAGGGCCCTTATGGAGCTTGATTATAAACAGGGGAAAAAAATGGAAAGGATATATTAGATTTAAAAGTCCTCCCATAATGGTCCTCCTACACTTAATTTTCAAAGTACATGTTCTTAGTCACATACCGTGCTGCTTCCCTATGCACATTTATTCTTACTTCCTTGAAAAATAACTTTGTATTTTGAAACAAGGACTCACAGCAGTTACAAAAATAGAAACTTTCTGTGTACTGTCACCCCAGTGCTAATGTGTGCCATTATGCCCATTTCTACATTTTCCTCCACTTTACACTTCGTCTTCTCACTTAGGACTAATAGCACACATTCTTTGGTTTGTAACAAATTAGTGACAAACATGCATGTCAGTGTCTTCATGTTCCATACTCCCACGGGAAATAATTTCCCTATCATGGAGTGTTTCAAGTCTATCCATGGTTTTCACTTCGTTGTGTCACTGTGTTGTGTAGAAGGCTATTTCCAAACTCAGGATTATTTTATGAGGTTAGTTTACCAGGGTGGAGTGGCTCGGTTAGAGAACTGAATGGGTGAAGAATCTCTTGATATCTGTGTTTATGGGCAGGTGATAAAGGTTAAAAGCTGTCCGACACAGACTGAAAGAATGGGTGCTTCAACAAATATCGTGTAGTCTCCCTAGTGTAAGGACTCAAAAGAAGAACTAACTAATTTAACTAACTAACTAACTAACTAACTAAATTTTGGGCAGTACCAGGAATCAGTCTCAGGCCCTTGCATTTTCTGCATTCTCAACCCCTATAATTTTTTCTTAGAAGAGTGACTTACATACAAAATGCATTTGGAAGAGTTAAAAAAATCAATATTCATTGAAAATGTTAATGTTTAATTGTTTGATCAGTCTTACATATTTATGTCTGTTGATCTATACTGATCTGATGATGAAAATATGTAATGCAACCATTGTTAAATTTTTCTTGTTTTGAAATTCTGTACTATATACACTCTTACTTGTTATTGATTTTTTGTATTTTTGTTTCTGCTATTTTTACTCTTAAAAAAAAAAAAATAAAAGAATGGGTGCTTCAGAAGCAGTGTGGGATTCCAAGATCATGCGGGCTGCCACAGGGCCTGCTCCTGAGGTCCCTGCTGGGACTCAGCCACAGGTGGCGCCCCTCTGTTCCCAGACGAGAAGCTAAGGATGCCTGGGGCTTTGCTGTTCCTGATGAGGCTACTTGTTCCTCGTCACCACTGAGACCTCTTGCTAGTCTGCAGTGCCCATGCTTTGGGGCTCTTAGTCCCCCCTCCCATTTCCAGCCATTTCACTGAAATCCGAGTAAATGATTGATCACTTTGTTTATTTATTTATTTATTTGGTACAGGGTCTTGCTACGAAGCTCAGACTGACAGTGATTCTTTAAAGCAAGGAACGAATGGACTTGCTGGGCAGTCGGGTCTCCTTCCCGCGGGCATGCATTTGTGCACTCGCTGGTGGCGGCAATGTTGTTGGCATGTGTGGTGACAGGCAGAACGAGCTCAGCGGGCTGTAGCAAAAAGCCTGCATGGGAGCACTTTTAGGGTAGGGACTGAATGTTCACAGGGACTGGATGTTCAGTCCCCTATCTAGGACTAGAGTTTCCATGCAAGTAGAGAGTCAGTACGGGCACACGTGCTGCAGCAGGGGAGCTGGAGCTGGTGCTTTACTGTCCTTGCTTGGGTCATAACCTAGTACTTAGCTTATTTCCGAGATGAGAATGACAACTGTCTCTTGGCCACACACAGCGACACACTGCAACTTGCCCTCAGCAAGACCACATTTCTGGGATATGTACTACGTGCTGGGCACTGGGGTGGGTGTCTTGCATAGCTGACATTTAATTTCATAGCAGTGTTTCTGTTCCAGTAACAAAGTCTCAAAGAGGTTTATAGCTAGGTAGGGTGCTGAGTGTGAACTCACATACATTTATATAGCTGTCCCTGCTGTCTGAAGTTTGTCATCATCTCTGGTGGGCTGATGTTTGCGTGAATGCTCTGAAAACAAAATTAAAATAAAAAAGAAAAACCAAAACTATTTTCTATCAACAAGTGCTGCTTACCAAACTCTATGCATCTTTCTCCTTTCCTCTATGGAGAATTCTGAAGTTGGAACCCAGAGCCTTATGCATTATAGGCGAGTGTTCTACCACTGAGCCACATCGCCAGTCCTATATAATTTTGAGATAGGTTCTCCCTAGCCTATCTCAGGAACCCCACTAATCTTGGCTGGCCTCGAACTTATGGTCCTCTGGCCTCAGCTTCCTGAATAGCTGGGATTACGAATGTGTGCCACAGAGTTGGGTTTATATTTCCTTCTCCTCCTTGAACTCACTGCTAGACTACATTTCCCAGCCTGCTGTGCAGTTGAGTGTGGGCTTATGGGCAGAAGCGATGCATGCCACTTCCAGGTGTTCGTCAGTTTTGAGGATGCTTATAATGGAGGTTCCCTAGGGTAAGAGAAACCACTTTTGAAGTAACAGCCTGTCAGTACCATGTTCAGCAGGAGCGCTGTCAATGCGTTTCTCCACTGGGTCTTGAGGCTTTGCTCTAGAGAGCAGCTATAATCTGTAGCCCTATCCTGAGGGCAAGGTACTTGTGGACATTCATATACGTGAATGTCTTGCAAGGAATACTTCTTTCATGCTGAGAACCTACCTGCTGCCTCTGTGTCACCAACAATCAGGTTTCCCTGTCACAGGAAGCATGTTTATACTGGCAGATGCCCCTGTGGTCTGTATCTCACCAGATCTGGGGGTTAAATCAAGGTAGCTGCTTTCTAGTCTTGACCAGAATAGAAGCTAGGTTTGGGTGTATTGGAGAGGCTGCGCACCTAGGGAACACACTAAAACACATGGAGCATGGAGTACAGAGGACTGTGTTATGTACTGACAATAGCGCTCTTCCAAAGGCCAGTGGGAAGGAGGATCTGTCCGGGACAGCCACGCTCACAATGGTGGGAATCAGAAGAGTGAGGGATCTATCAGCTAACTCCTTTACTAGGGTCCAAGGTGCTACATAAGCAGATTTTCCAGGCCAGGGAGATTTTTTTTTTCAAGACCTGGGCTCAAACTCACAACCTTGCACTTGCTGGGCAGGCACTTGTGCCACAGAGCTATCTCCCAGGCCCCTTAGGGTGATCTTACTGATGGATTTACAGTGAGCAAGCACAAATTCAGTGGAATCTCACTGCCATTCAGAGGTCACTATGCAATGCCTGAAAGATCCGCTAGGGGCATAAGGGCCGTGTGCAAGCCAAGATGGCTGTCCTCAGTTGTCCCACAGGGAAGTGGTCCCCAGAGACAGTTGTGTAAGGCAGATATCTAGACCAAACACCTTGAGGAGGTATTAAGGGGTAGAAAGCTGGAGACTGTCAGGGCTGACTACATTGTTCTGCTGATGTGAGAAAGCTGAAGGCATTTAAAATAAAGGGTGAGGGTCGGGGAGATAGCTCAGTGGCATGAGCTCCTGCCTTGCAAAGGGAAGGTCCTGAGTTCAATCCCTGGTTTAGGAAAAAAATAAAAAGAGGATGGCAAAGCTGAGCAGAGTGGCAGAAATTCACCATAGACATGAACTTTTCATCCAGTTCCTGCACTATCCATTCCTTCACGTGCTTCTTCACAGAGCTTTGTACACAAAACATGAACTTCCCTAGTATTAAGCTATCCTACATTTTTAGGTCTACTTACTTATAGATACGAGGCCTACCAGCTACTATAGAGTCCCAAATCTTTTATTTTAACTATTTAAGAGGATACAGCAGGGTTATTTGGATTATAGGCTGGGAGTAAGTTAAGCATGTTTTGCAAACAAAAGCAAATACTATCTCTAGGCTTGCATCCATGGCAAGAAGGTGTGTCTCTTCTCAGGTGCATTTATTGGAGGTTCAAGGACACCAAAGCGTAATGTAACACAGTGCGTGGACTTCAAGTTCAGCCCAGCCTTCCCTCACATTAACTTTTCCCGTAGAAATAGCAGTTGCATTTTTATTTCCATTTAGGAAATCGCCAGCATTCCTCAGTAGTGGTTGGAGCAGAGGTTATGTGGAGTCATGATAATTTCAGGATTTTATGTAATTTGGGGGGCAGAGGACTGAAGGATTTTGGCTCACTCCGTGCATCTTGAAACATCTGCATATTCAGGAAAATTTGGGGGGGAATTTGGTTTTTGTGAGAATTTGGTTTTGCTGTGATGTGTGGTAGGTTAAGGGGTACACTCAGGAGAGGATGGCATTAATGAGCATATGGATTGCAGCCAAAGGGCTGGGCTTTGGTAAGGACTTATGAGTCTTTTGGTAAGGACTTAGCTCGCCGCCAGGTTTCTGGCTGGAATTCTTCCCATACACCTTTGCTCAAGTGTTATTGTATCTTCTAGGAATTTTCTGACAGCCTTGTTGTCCTCTATCCTTCACAGGAAACTTGTCCTGTCTTCCTGTACAGCCTGCCTTGCACTAAGCAAGCACATTTATCATAACACATAGGAAATTAATGGCTCAATTAATTGACTGACTTGCCAAAGGTTTCTTGAACACTTAGTGTGAGTGCAGCCCTGTGGGAGAGATCAGAAACGCAACAATGAATTACAGGCGAACAGTTCATGGGCTGGTAGGGAGACAGAAATGAATCAGTACTTGCAGGGAGGCAGACTAGGTGTGGGACCCAAGCGTGCCTGTGGAGGGTGGATTGGGGTTCATGGGAGAGATGCATATGTGACCCCGGGTGGTGCTTGGGAAAGCTCCCTGGAAGGAACCCCTGTTACAGTCTCTTAGAACATAAACCCATAAAGGGATTTGGAGAACGTTGGGGAGAGGGGGCAGATTAAGGTGCAATGAATAGAGGAACGAAAAAACAAGATCAATTTATAAAAACTATTAGGCAGTTCTGGCAAGGTATAGGGGATAGATAGGTTATCTAGAAAAAATTACTGGATTTTTACGTTATGTGTTTTCTGGTTAGTTTCTTTTCTTTTCTTTTCTTTTCTTTTTTTTTTTCTTGAGACATGGTCTCTCTATGCAGTACAGGCTGGCCTTGAGCTCACTTTGTACCCCAGGCTGGCCTCAAACCTGCAATGATCCTCTTGCCTTGCCCTCCCAAGTGCTGCGATTACAAGCATGCACCATCACACTGCCTAGTTTCTAAATTTTTAAGATTTATAAAATTTTTAAAAGAGAATGAAAAATAGTAAGAAACAGAAATAATGCAGATTTTCACCAAAACAAAATGATAGGAATTCAACCATGTTTATTATATTGTATATAGCTGTGTTCAAATTAGTTTTTCAGATTGCCAGATACAAGCATGCATAATTGGCCCAAAAAATTAAAAAGGGAGAAATAAGTTTAAGCATTAGCTGCTCTTTTCAGTAGATAGCAGACATCAGTGGTATGATCATCTAAGCTATCCTATGTATATACGTACGCATCTCTTTTTCTCTTATTTTCTTTCTTTTGTCCCTCATCCCAGTTCTTTCCCCTTGAGCAGTCTCTTTCCCTTTCACAGTATCTAGTGTACTTTTCAGACCTTATTTAGTCTTTCAGGTTCTTACACTAGGAGACAGTGTGATGTTTACATATGTGGGTCTGACGTATTTCACTTAAGAGTGTGGTCTCTAGTTGCACCCATTTGCCTATCAAAACCTCAAGTTCTGAGCTACGCTTCATATGGCCCCACATTCCTTGACCACCTTTTTGCTGAATGAAAGAGAGCTGGCCAGCACCAGGTCACCAGAGCCTCTGCCGATCCCAGGTCTGAGAGCTGCAGGGCTGGTGTTCAGCTCTGCAGGTCCTTAAGGTAAGACAGGTGGCTTGCATTCCTCCGGCTATGACACAGCTGGAAGCTGCTTTGTGAATGGCAAGAAAAGGAACACTAAATATTTAATGCTCAAAAGTTAAATATTATCATAAAAGTAATTTAATATAAATGAATTTCAGAAAATCCTTATTCATATTTCATGACTGCAACGAGTGTCTGATTTGTAATGTTTGTGAGCAATTAATTTTAGTGGTTATGTACTCTCAATTTCTCGCTGTTTTCTTCCCCTTAGAAGATAGTGTCCTGAGGAAATGTGAGTAGCTAGGCCTCAGATGTCACTTTAGACAGGAAAAGACAAGAGTCCTGTGTTGAGGTCTCCAAATGGCAAGGTAATAGGCATCCAGGGGTTGCCAAGCAATACATAGGCACAATGCCCTCAGTCTCTAATATATGTAATTGACCCGGAGACACTGGACCTTTATTACCTGACTGAATACTTCCATAGTTAGGTGTTTCCTCTTCTCCAATTGAGACCTTCATTGTGTTCTGCTGGTGTGCAGTGCTTAAGGGAGCCCTGAATCTTCATTTTCTGTAACCTATGCATTTCGTAGCGATCGTTTCTTGAGAGAGATGTGTGTGTGTGTGTGTGTGTGTGTGTGTGTGTGCGCACGCGTGCGTTACTGAGGATTAAATCTGTGACCTTTACACTGAGCTATGTACTGAGCCCTTTTTAGTTTTTATTTGTAGCTGGGTCTCACTAAGTGACTGTTTTCTGTGCTGGACTTCAATTTGCAATTCTCCTGCCTCAGCTTCTCTGAGTGCCGTAACTTCCGGTGCAGCACACTTCCGTGTGGCTGTTCTCCTGATTTTTGGTCTTGAGCCGGACCTAAGCTCATCTTCCTTTGCACATTGACAAGCATCACCTTTTTGTAAAATAGAGCTTCTTTGTACTATGGGATCCCAGTTTTACATGATATGGAGAGCTGTAGAGCTGAATTGCTACCTAACACTGGTATTGTATGCGCTGAGAAAGTCGTCCCAGCTTTCATATTCTAATATGCATTTTTGCCTAGAATAAATATATCAGGAACAGATGTATAACATATGCAAAGCCATGCAAGTGCAGTCCATTCTCCTAAATGAATCACTGGGGTCACACACACACACAATTTGCTGTTTGTAGTTTTCCAGAGTGCTCCAGTTCACCTGGTAAGAGAGTTCAATGAAGGCCAAAGTGGGGCTTATACAGACTTGGGCTGGATGTCGTAGCACCATGCAGACTCCCAAGGTATGTGTCACACCCCAGGGGAGGCACATAACCAGTTCAGTGGACACTGACTGCTTAATGGGAGCCAAAGTCTCGCTAGATGCTGGGGTCTTTGGCTAAGACCTGAAAGGATGAATGGTAATGTGGCTGAAAGACAAAGACCAAAGCAGTTGGGGGAAGAAAGAACGCTTTCAAGAACCCACACACTGTGCTCTGTAGAACTATTGTGAGGACAATATGCAATGTGTCAACTGTTAAAAAAAGAAAGGGGAAAAGAAAAAAAAAAGTAATGTTTATTGAAAGTGTTAATGTTTAACTGTTTGATCAATCTTATATACCTATATCTATCAATCTAAACTGATCTGATGATGAGAATATGCAGTATAACCATTGTTAAATTTAATTAATAATAATAAAAAATAATAAATAAATAAATAAAAGTAAAAAAAGTAAAATTGTATCAGGTCAATCCTATGGAAAAGAAAAGAAAGGAAAAAAAAAAAAAAAAAAAAAGAACTCGGAAGGGGTGGGGAGAGCTAGACAAATGAATACAAGTTTGCCGAGAAGGACTTGGGAATCAGAGAGGTCAGGTAACTCACACAACATTACAGAGTTACTTGATTTCTCTAAGAGTCAGTGTCATGTTGTAGTTGCCTAGTGGGAAAGAACTCGGGCTTTGGAAGCGTAAGACCTGGGTGTCAACTTGCCATGTTTTATTAGCTGCATGACCTTGGTTCCACTAGTAACTTCTCTGAGCCAAGTTTTCTTAACCTGCCTTGCTGCTACTACTGTAGAGGGTGGCTGAATGCATTTTCTAGCACCTGGTGAATACCAGCTGAGAGCCAGGTGAGTCTCCTGCTGTGTACCTTTAGGTCAAAGCCCAACCAAGAAATGAGAATCAGGAAGCAGAAGGTTCCATAGGGTCCTGAGTGACAGACACAGCAGTTGGGTTAGGACTTGTGGTTCTCAAAACTGATTGCTCACTAGCACCTTAACATCACTTGAGTGAGATTCAAGAGTGTCTCCTAACTCTATGCCTAGAGATAATTATCCTTGTGACCTTTCAAAAAAGTTCCCAGGGATTCTCACTGACTAGGCTGAGAAACACTGGACCGAGTGATCTTAGGAGACAGAAGAATTTGACAGTGAGGTGTTGTCCTTCCGATGTATTTCTCAGAGTTAAACTTACAGGTCTGCTGGTGCATGCATACAAATCCTGGCCTTACTTAACCTCTTCTCACATGGCCAACTAGGGCTCACTTCTCCAGAATAGCAACTGTCAGCCATAATGTCACACCATACTTGTTATGTCTTGATCAATGTCTCAATCGATTTATTACTACTACAAAGCATACACATTTGCAAGTGGTTTATTAAAAAGTTAATAAAAATACATGTGCTAAAATTCAGCAGGTGCTTACATTTTATAGTAAGAGACACATGTCACTAATCATCTGCAAAATACCCCTCTTCTCTTTAAGCCCATGTATCCCATTATTCTTGCGACTCTCTGGAGCAGTTCTGGAAGTCTTTTTTCATGAGTGTCTTTTCTTGGCTGTCTGGATGTCTGAGTTGATTCAAAACATTTACCTTTTGCGGTTCTTTCAACTTGAGGAAGAAACCAAAGGTCACACAGTTGTCAGGTCTTGGGATAAGGTGGATGAAGACCTACCATATTTTTTTTTTCTTTTTAATTTTATGTATTTAGTCTCCAGGGTCTCTCACTACAAAGATTGGAGTTGTAGTGATCCTCCTATGTGCAGCCTCCCAAGTCCTGGGATTTGCCCAGTCTCAAACTCCATTATAGCATGCCCTGGGGGTGAGGCCAGCACAGCATGCTGGGGATTGAACCCTGGTCCCTGCGTCTGCTTAAGAAGGTGCTTTAATTTGCTGAGCTGTCTGGCTGGCCCACCACAATGTTTTTATTTGACAGAAATGGAAATAAGTGGTGCATCGACAAGTGCTTATCATAAGACACAGTGGATGTTTAAAATAAAAATGGCTACAGTGAAAGTTACATTACCATTATTGCCCCTCAAAACACTCCCTCTTTTTCTTTTTTTAAAAGAGAATAAAAATAGTAAAATGGTAGAAATGATATAGAATTTTACTAAACAAAATGGTAGGAATTGGTCTAAAATAAAAATTTAAAAAGGAGAGAGAGAGAAAATCAAGGATTAACTCCTTTCAATAGACTAGAAGAAATGAGTGGCATAATTATACAAGGTATCCTTTATTTTTCTTCTCTCTCTCTGTCTCTCTCTGTGTCTCTCTATGTCTCTGTCTCTGTCTGTCTGTCTGTCTATCTGTCTCTCTCTCCCTTCCCCTCCCTCCCTCCCTCCCTCCCTCTCTCCTTTTCTCTCTCTCTATCCTCTTTTTCTGGAATGGTCTACAGGGTGTTAAGGTTCTCACTACTAGATGGGACTTGTAATGATCCGCCTGTGTACAGCTTTGCAAGAGCTGGGATTACAGGTGTGCACCACCACGCCCAGTCTCAACTGCCCTCTCAGCATGCTCCAGGGGCAGGGCCAGCACGGGGGGGGGGGATTGACCCCCCTCCCGGCCCCTGTGCCCACTTGCAGGTGCTTTAATCAGCTGACCTATTTGGCTTGCCCCTGAGCTACCCTGTGTAATGTTATTTACTGTAAATAAAAAGTTAAACATTTACTATTAATTACCCCCTAATTAGAATAAGGTGAGCTATCTCTATTTTCTTCTTTGCCTTTACAGTCACCCAAGGAGAAGGCCTAAGCCATCATCTCTTGGCCACGTACCTACCTGCAAGGGCCCCTTGCAGGTCTTTCACATCTATGCTTGTCCTTCCTTTCTCCACCAGCTGCTAGTGTCCTTCTCTTAATATGCAAAGCAGATCATATTATTCTTCTTTGTAGCTCTGCTGGCACCTTCCCACTCTACTCAAAATAAAATACAAGGCCCTGTGTAAAATGAACACCATGCCTCCACTGACGTGCCTGTCTGTCTCCCTAGACTATTGCACGTGAGCTCTTGGAAGGGCAGTTGGGTAATGGAGACAGGTGTAGATCAAGCTTGATCTTGTTATGAAGGGATCCACTGGGCAACTGGGAAATGAATTTCCTGAATGGAGGGAGGATTCCAGCAGCTAGGCTTATTGGTCTCTAGTTCTTTGCCTTCAGATGTGCTGATAATTGTTTCCATGCTTCTATGGGTTGAATATGATTTGAGGAAGTTCATTCAAGTGTTTGTGTATTGGTCCTCAATGGGGTAATCTTGGGAGATTGTAGGTCCCTTAAGAAATGGGGGCTATTGGCAAGTAATTATATTAAAAAGGGCATGGCCCTAGGAAGGCATTAGTGTAGTTCTTTTCGGACTGTAGTTAAATTTCACAAACGGGTAGCCATACAAGAGCAAGCCAGTCCCCTCTCCCTTTTCTGGCTTTCTGTCTCACTGTGTGGTTGCTTTCCCTTGCACCGCCCCCACTGTGATGCTTTGTGTCATGATGTGAGACACTAGATAGGGGGCTGGTTCTCTCCAGAGACATTGTCCCATTGGAATTTTAAGCTTGTAAAACTGGGAGCTTATTAATACTCTTTTCTTTACAAGTTCTCAGCTTCCTCTATCTCATGATGGTCGTAGAAGAAAACACCAACATGTTATAGATCAACTTTTCCAACTCTGAGACAGAAAATCTGGCAACCACAGCTTAGAGGAACAATGGTTTAATTTGGTCCATGGATCCAGGGAATTCAGTTCATGGCCAGCTAGCTCCAATGCAGAAACATCATGGTAGAACGGCCTGATGGAGCAATGATGCTTAGCTCATGGGGGCTGGAAAGCAGAGACGAAAAGGGCCAGTAGCCACAGCTAGGACCCACGGTCATCCCTCCATGACCCACTCAGACAGACTTGAAAGGATGCTTTATGAATCTCCTGGGTGCCAATCAATTAGACACATCGCAATTATCAGTTACAATCCACATCTTGTCAGATTGATACTCAAATATATATCATTAAACCATACTCAATCTCGAAATGCAGTCAGCTAATAATTCTGCATAATGTGTTACAGCTATCCTATGTAAGTCAAGAATACAACAGTCCTTTCTCCCAAAGTCTCAACAGTTCCAGCATTTTACTAAGGTCCATGTCCAAGTGTCTTCTAAGACTCAAGGCAAACTCTTAGTTATGTGAATCTCTGTGAAAATCAACGCCAAATTACATAGTTCCAACACACAGTGGCACAGAGTAAACATTCCCATTCCAAAGTGGAGGAATAGGCCATAGAAAAGAATAGAACCAATGCAAAACAGAAACAAATCAGGGTAAATATTCTGTCTTGTAGCTCCACACCTGGGATCCTGAGCACAAGGGGGTGCGATGTGAATTTCAGAGGGGTTGAGTGGTGCCAGCGCTATAACCACACTGGATGCAGCCCATAGCCCAGAGCCTGCAGCTTTCTCTGGCAGATTCCAGTGTTGTTTTCATCCATCCCAGGATGACAGTAAGGCACCAGTGACCATATTTATGCCACCTATTTTCCTACAGACTGGCATAGAAAGCTATCTGTGTCCAACCTCTGCTTCCATTTAGCCTCCATGGCGAAGGCAGGCTTGGTCACTTCCCATGCTAAGAAATCTCCTAATAAAAATGAAACATTCTTGTCATGTTCCTCATTATCTTTTTATCCTATCAGTGTCTCCTGAGTCACATATTTCCAGGGAGTTGAAAGTTATAGATAAAAAGAGATTGGCTATTTTTTCAAAGTCCAGCTAAGTAGTATGTGCTCTTGAAGTTTTTCGTCTGAACTTCGCATTCTTGTCTTACTTCTCTTCCCTTCCACTTCCATTGAAGTCTGTATGGGATTAAAATTGCAATCAACTTTAATTTCTCTTTTAGCAGATTTTTAATTACCTGAAAGTCACACTGAGAGGAAGTCAGTTCAGAGGCTCCTGATGGTTTTGGTCACAGCTACAGATCATGTAAGCATAATCTCTATGGCAACTGACCGATGTCAGGCAGGAGCAGATCAGCTCAGCCCCAAAGGTTAATTGCTGTTTCATTTTTACTACTTTCCCCCCTTGTAATTCCAGCATTGTGGATGGAGGTTGTAATTGGAATCAATCAATCAGCAGATTGAACATCTCTTCTATGACTCTGGCGGGTCCAATGATTACCCTGGCTGCTTGAAAAGGAAAAGCTCTAGATGGTTTCTGTTGGCCTTGAGGCTCCTTTTCTCACCTCTGGGTGCAGGAGGACAGAGAACTTAGGTGATCCAGCCAAATGGCTTAGAGTCTCACTTGATTTTGACTTGAATGGTACTGCTAACCATATTGGGAATTACCTCTGCATCAATTATCCTGAGCATATATATATATATATATATATATATATATATATATATATATACATGGCCCCATGCAGACTGGAGCAATGCCACTTACAGATGGAAAAAATAGCTTTGTCTATACCAACACACTTGTCCAAGGTCATATAACTGGTAAATTGGACATCTGGCTTCTTCGTTCAACTTATCTGTTTCTAAAGTTTTAATGACTAGCCAGATCCCAAGATATATACCTTGCAGCTCTGAAGTTGTTAGAGAGACTGAGAGAAAAGTGAACTGGGCTTTCATCATTATGTAAGTCAAACACAGTCAGGGATGCAGCGAAATTCATTCTTTTTCCAGTGTTCCTGAAGTGGAAATTATAGAATTAGGATATCATGGTATACATTAAACTTTATAGTTTCTTTGTGTTCTTAGAATTAAAATAATCAACATAAATTCTTTTCTTTTTTTTAACTGTATTTTTATTTTTTTTCTTATTTCAGAACTTTTGTTTGTTTGTTTATTTATTTTTATGGCCCTCTCAGCCTGCCCTGTGGGCAGGGCTGGCACAGCATGTGGTGCCGGGGATCGAGCCCGTGGTCCCTGCAGCCGCCTAAGTTTTCCTAAGCAGGCGCTTTAGACCACTGAACCATCCTGCTGGGCCTCAATCAACATAAATTCTTTGCCCATGCTCCTCAGGTCCTGTGTTATTCAGTTCATCTCTTGTCTTTGTTCAGGGCTTTTCCCCTCTTCTAATCCTTCTTCGCTTTTAGAATCTACTGCACTGAGCATCTCATTCTTTGAAGCTTCAGGTTGATGTCCTTTATGAAATGTGCTCATTTTTATTGCTATGGCTCACCACTTTCCCTTTTATCAGAAATTCCTGCAGCCATTTATTTTTCGAGTTTCAAAGTAATGGCTGGCAATTTAGTCTCCACCTCACATTAGCTAAAATTGAATCCTAACTCCACTGTTTAAGTTTTCAGTGTTCTGGAGCAGTTTGCTTCAGCGCCTAGGTGTTAACTGAGGGTCACAATGGATCCTCTACTCGAGCGGGTTCTTGTCAACACTGCATGAGTTTCCCCCATCAAAGTACTTAGCAGGATGCAGGACTCATTCGTGCTCAGACTTGAGTTCTGTCATTTTCACTAGATGTTTGATTTTGTATTTTTCAGGGCACACATCTACCTCCAACAAATGCAACAGTGAAGAGAATCAATTATCCCTTGGATTATGAATTGTAGTAATAGACTTAACGCCAGCATCACTAGCTCCTGAGCCTCAGTGGTGTCACTCAGCCACGTGTTTCCTCTGTGTCAGCCCCCTCTGGTTGTAATGCTTCCTTCAGCATTTGTTCATAAATAACCTTTCCCCTAGTGACCTCACAGGTCAGAGAGCAACGCTTTCCTATACTTTCAGCCAAAAATCCAACTCTGGTTTTAATTGGCCTACCTTGGGTTAGAGGAGAAGTGATAATACCCAAGGGGATTTTATAACCTCACTAGTCAGGTCCTGGAAAGAGAGAATAGAGTTATACTAATTGAGAACATGTGACTGGGAGCTCTCCAAAAAGTAACTAAGGCGCATGTCTATCTCAATGCCTGTCAGCCCACTTTAGAGTAAGTTTGCACTGGATAACGTTGGTCTCCACATTTGACGGTGGATAGAAGCTAAAACAATCTTCCTGCTTGATGTAATTCCATGTGGCATAGGCACCCGGGACTAGGAAGTGAGGGGTCTGAAAAATAGAGCCTGGAATCCTAGACCAATTCCAAGCTGCCACAGAAAGTTGATATTTGGAGAGGGAGAAGAATGTGATGGATCATGATTGAAGATGTCTTCACTTGTTTTGGTAATATTGCATTTCTTAATGAATACGTATGACATAAATACAGAAAGTTACTGATTAAGTCTGAAAGATGGGAACTGGCATGTCACACCCTAGGATATCTGTAATAATCAGAGTAATAAGACAGCCTATAGTGAGAGCTATTTTGGCAGCGAAATTGTCCCTTTTAATTCTCCCAGCAAAATGCTGAGATGGATGGTGCTTGGATTTCTATGTTATAGATGAGGAATCAGAGGCTAAGATTGGTAGAGTCATTCACCCAGGATCACACAACTCTTACTTATGTGAAATGGTCTTCAATCAGGTCTGTCTGATCTGAAGCCCATTCTTGCCTACATCCAAATTTATTCCCTCTATGTAGCAGCATGACCAAGAAGATTTGGCCAGCAGTGTCTTCCCTCCCAAGTTGTATTGTTAACTACAGGAGGCTGTTTAGCTTCTACTAATGAAAGAAAACATGTGGTGTTTATCTTAAAGTGTCCAACTGGTTTCACTTAGTGTGCTTTCATTCCATCCATTTTGCTGAAAATGATAGGATGTAATTTTTTCTGGCTGAAACATATTACATCTATATGTCTGTCTGTCTGTCTGTCTGTCTGTCTAACTATCTATCTATCTATCATCTATCTATCTCATCTATTATTTAACCTGTTTTTCTTTATCTATTTGTCCATTGGTTGGCACTTAGATTGTTTTATTATTTCAGTTATTTTAAGTAGTGTCCTCGTAAATATAGATGTACAAGTATCACTTTGAGTTGCTGATTTCACTTTCTTTGGATATATACCTATAAGCGGAGTGCCGAGGTGCCTTTTTAGCTTCCCAGGAAGCTCTGCACTACCCTTCATGTAGCTGTACTAACTTACTTTCCCGCCGCAAGAGTTCAGTCTGCTTCACCTCATCACCAACACTCACGTGTTACCTTTAGCCTTTTTCTCAGTAGCTCTTTGTACTGGAGTAAGAAGATGTCTCCCTGTAGCTTTTACTTGTCTTTTCCTGATGATTAGTGATGTTTGACATTTTCACATATTTAATGGCTTTTCAAATTTTGTTTGAGAACCACCCATTCATATGAGAGATGCTTGCATTTTTTTTTTTTTTTTTTGTATTTTAAGGAAAGGTCTACATGGTGTTCAGGGTCTCACTACTAGGTTGATTGGACTTGTAGTGATCCTCCTGACTGCAGCCTCCCAAGAGCTGGAATTACAGGTGCGTGCCACCATGCCCAGTCCCAATTGCTGTGCACCGCAGAGGAGGGGCCAGCACTACAGGCCTGGGGATCGAACCCCAGCCCCTGCACCTGCTTTCAGGTGCTTTAATCTATTGAGCTACTTGGCTGGCCCTGAGATGCTCGCTTTTAAATGGGATGATTTGTGCTTTCTTGTTGCTGAGATTTTGAGTTCCATATATATTCAGGATACTAACTCTATATTATATATGTAAAAACTGAGCTAAGAGGGTAGACCTTAGATGTTCTTTTTCACAAATAATACTCATAACAACAATAACAGCAGCAGCAGAAGCAAGAAGTCCCATTTGACCTAGCCATCTCCCTCTGTGTAAGCAAAAAATGAAAACATCATACCACGGTATTATATGTGCACCCACGTTTATGCAGCATAATTCATCATATCTAAATCTTGGAAACAAACCAAATTCCCGTGAGCTGAGAAATGGGTAAAAAATGTATTTTATACCATGGAGTATTACTGAACTATAAAGCAAGATAAGCTTGAGGCTCTATAGGTAAATGGATGCAACTAGAGGCCATATTCATAAGTGAAATGAGACTCTTATATGTTAAACATTACACTGTCTCTCTAGTGTAAAAACTTCATGTGTAAATAAAGTACAAGAAGTATATTAATATTGTGAAAGGGAAAGAGACTGCTGAAAAGTCAAGAACAACTCAGATGGGGGAAAGGGGAAGTGCAAGAAGGGACACACACACACACACACACACACACTCACACACACTCAAGATAACTGAGATAATTGTATAACTAGTTTCTATTGGCTTACTGAAAGGAGCAGTTGTACTGTTTGATCAATTTTGCATACCACCTGCTGCTCAGTTCTCCAGTTCCACAAGTACCAGGTACCATGCATACCTGGCATCAAGCAGGAACCATCTGAGACTGGCTTTCTGTTCTGTAGCCTAATTCTCTAAAGGCCCATAGGACATACTTTGTTGTGTGGGCCAGTAATTCCTTTCTTTTACCCCCCAGCTTTACTGAGGTAAAATTGACAGACAATCAGGTAAGTCAGATAAACTCAAAGTGTAGAGTGTGATATTTTGCCACCCTGAGAAATGAGCACCACAGTCAAGTCACTGATTGCATCCCTCGCCTACTTAATATAACCATTCCCACGGTTCTCTCATTTCCGTTGCTGAGTGTTACGTCATGGCATGGGCCTGCCACCTGCTCTCAGGACTTTTCTATTCATTCTTAACTGTTAATTCATATAGGGCCCTACGTGTAATTCTCATTTTACTTAATTATTATTAGTGCACATTTGTGATACATACTGATTACGTTTACTGCGGGGAGTTCATACACATACTCGACGCATCTAAATTCTTATTTGTTTACTCTCCTTCCCTGTGCCGCCAACTCTTCTTTCCCTTCCCACCAGCAAAAGCTCTATTTCTTTTTATTCTCCAACTCATTTTATTTTATTTTATTTTTTTTTGAGACAGGGTCTCGCTGTGCAGTTCAGGCTGGCCTTGAGCTCACTTTCGTAGCCCAGGCTGGCCTCGAACTCGCACCAATCCTCCTGCCTCAGCTTCCTGAGTGCTGGGATTACAGGCCTGCGCCACCACGCCCGGCCTCCAACTCATTTTAAAAAGTCCATTTTCCCTTCCTTTCCTCCCTTTACTTTCATTTCTTGTTCTTCCTGTTTGAAAATGGTCTCCTTCTTTCCTGTTATCTCATTTTGCTCTTATTTATACTTTTATTTTATTTTATTTTATTGTTTTGTGGCTGGCTCAGCCTACTGTGGGGGTGGGGCATCAAAACACAGTCCTTGCACTTGCCTAAGCTTGACTAAGTAAGGCTTTTCTCCTGAGCTATCTCACTGGCCCCTCTACTTTTATTTTTAAAGTCCATGCTAGCTTCCTTACTTTCCTTTCTGCCAACATATTTCAAATCCTCTTCAATGATCCCTCTCAGATTTCTTCCATAATTTTATTTCTTTTCTTGCCATTTTTTCCCTAATTGTTCGAATTACTCTCCAAGATTCAACCCAGCAACCAGGACCAATGCATGAGGTAGACTTTCCTGGGCCTGGAGGAAAATCATGGGACCCAGCAGCAAAACCCGGGGTGTGAGTGGAACTTCATCTGTCAGATAGGCCCAGTGTGAAAAACTGCTGCAGAACTGCTCGCAGACAGAACAGTGACAGGACTCATCCGGCTGATCTGGGAGCAGAACATCGTGCCAGAGTGGCACAGAAGGTTCACTTCCAAAGGCTGCAACAGGAAGAAGTGCAGCACACGCAGTGGCCAAACCAAAGCCACACCAACCTGGGTGAGTTGGGACTTGATAGATCCGGACCTGGCGATAAGGTAAGAACTCTACCAAAGCCCTACGCCAAAGGTCAGAAGGCAGGACATACAAAATGACAGAGAGGAGAAAAATGTGCTCCCAGGCCCTGAGTCCACCCAGAACAAATACAGGAGACAATAGCATAGAATAAATTGGAAATCACATACCTGAAATTTCTGAAATAATAGCATCAAAAGTAAAGAAACAACTGCAGAAAGGTATAGAGGAAATCAGACCAGAAATAATTTCTGAAGTGCAGAAAGATATATTACCTATAATAAAAGAAGTACTAAGTGCTTTTAAAGAAGACACTGATAAAAAGATAGAGGAAAATAGAAAAATGATGGAATCTTTAAACGAGCAACATAGAAAAATAATAGAATGTAAGAAGCAGATTCAAAGTGCTATACAGAAACTTAAAACCTCAATTAAGCTGGCGAAACTGTTTCAATGAAAGTGAAACTAGACTTTAAGATCTTAAAGACGCTACTGCAGCTAATGAAAAGGTAAGAAAAGATCTCTTAAAAATGACTAGGATGCAGGAAAAAATAATTCAACATCTGCAAGATGATGCAAAGATGAACAATGTAAGACTAAGAGGCATCAATGAGAAAGAAGGATTCTGTACAAATGATATAAAATGAATATGGGCAGAAGTAATAGCAGGAAACGTCCCAAATATGGGGAAACAGTTTGACATTCAGATAACTGAAGCATATAGAACTCCAAATAACATCAACCTAATTAAAAATGCACACAGATATATAATAATCAAGATCCCAGAAATTCATCACAGGAACAGTATACTAAAAGCTGCTACAGAAAAGAAACAGGTCATATTTAAAGGAAAACCCATCATAATGTTGGCAGATTTCTCTTTACAAACCATCAAGTCAAGAAGTACATGAAGCAAAATACTTCAAGTCTTGCAAGAAAAAAATTTCAGCCCAGACTGTTATAACCTGCAAAACTCTTTCAAGTTCAATGGAGAAGTGCAATACTACCATGACAAAGAACAATTAAAGAATTTTAGGTTGACAAAGCTAACCATACACAGACTACCAAAAATATTCTAGAGGGGGACCAAAATAACCACAACTCCATGAAGCAGAATGGAAGGAACATACGAAATAGGGCAAGCAATTAAACACAGGAGAAAAAGAGGTATACAAAATCAGTTTTTCAACTATTCTTTTGTGTATAGCAGCAAAATATATCCATCTGTATATTCTACAAATAGACTTCTTCTGCACCCTATAGATCATGCTTCTGTCTGATTCTACAGGGTGGATATCAAAGAAATCAGTCCCACAAGTGACACCTGGCCACCAGTAAGTGTCATGGGCACTGTCAATGTCCACGACATGCTAGAACTTTGTGCAATATCCTATTCCCAAATTATTAGAAGTTGTGGTCATATATTTGCCATTCCAGTATTTATTCGAAGTTTTATTCTTAGCAATTCTTTACCACCATGAAAAGTTTTCTTAGTTGATGTTTTTGTATATATTCACCTACTCAAATACTATGTGAGTACTCTGAATTGATTATAGATTCGTACATATGATACCCAACATTCTGGCCTCTAAGTTGTAGTAATGATTTGCTTTTAACTTTGGAATATTGTTTTGAAATATTTAATTTAAATTAATTCACATTTTATTAATTTTATGAATATTGTTTAAAAAACCCCAACATCAAAAAACAAATTACTTTCCAAGAAAATGATGAAACAAATATACAAATTTCTCCTTCTACATAGTTTCCCTCTGATGATGTTTTCATTTGGAGTTGTCAAAGTTCTCAAGGTCTTCATGGAGCATTTGAATAAATTGTAAGTGAACCAGTTTAGTGACAACAAGTAAAATCATGATGGGCTAAAATTCCGACCTAATCATGAAAAGCTATCTTGGGACAGGTGGAGTTGGAGAATCTTCCAGCTGCTTTCTGGAGGATGACATTGTTTGTGACATCAGGAAGTAACCTTTCCACATAACTGCTCCTTACATTGTTTTAGTAGCAAGACAGCCAATAAATTGTGGGTGTGCATATGTGTATGTGTCTCAGTTACTCTAGTCTCATTGCTGCGACAAATACTTGACACCCAAAATAAGGAAGGAAAGATTCATTTATCTTATAGTTAGTGGAGATTTCAGCTCATGCTTGGCTGGCTCCAACACAGACTGGTGCATGGCAGAGAGCAGCAGTTCATGGTGGAGGAACAACAACAATGGCAACAGAGAGAGTCTGTTTCTCTGTCTCTCTTACATTTCATTCAGGGTCTCTGCCTCAGACTATCTACCTTAGGCCACACCCATAGTGTCAGCAATACTCAAACCCATAATCTCAACCTTGGATCACCCATAATCCCAATGAATCATGAGTTAGCCTCAAACTCTAGAAGTCCCCACCCCATGATTGCATGAGGCTTTGGGGGGACAACTAGACAAAAACCATAATAGTGTGCACTCATGTGTGCATGTGTGTGTGTGTGTGTTAAGAGTGGAAATGAGGGATGTATTTTTCTGCACAAAAAGGATTTATTTATTTATTTATTTGTTTATTTATTTATTGTCTTTTTGAGACAGGGTCTCGCTGTACAGTTCAGGCTGGCTTGAGCTCAGTTTTGTAGCCCAGGTTGGTCTCGAACTCTCACCGATCTTCCTGCCTCAGCCTCTCGAGTGCTGGGATTACAGGTGTGCGCCACCACACCCGGCCAAAAAAGGATTTTAAAAATTAATTAGTTTTCTTTTTCTATTTGGATTCTTATTGCCTATATATTTGATTAACTCCACGCATAATTCTTCTCAGCCAATGGCTGCATTATTAATTGATTCAGAGCTTTGCGTTTCTTCTTTCTCTCTTTTAAATGTATTTAGCTCAGAGTCTACAGGGTGGCACTACGCAGATTGGACTTATAGTGATCCTCCTATTTTCAGCCTTCCAAGCGCTGGTATTACAGGCACGTGCTGCCAAGTGCAGTCTTATTCGCTGTCTCAGCACACCCTGGGGGGATTGAATTATCAGTCTCTCTGGCTGCTTTAAGAAGGCTAAAAAAAAAAAAAAGAAGGCTCATTAATCCATTGAGCTATCTGGCTGGCACTATGCATTTCTTAAATATCTAAAATACTTTAAGTAAAAAGAATGATCCTTCCCATCTTTAATTGTCATTGTCAGAGCGTCTTTCACACGGTAGGAGATCAAGTAATTATTTTTGTTTGATGTATTGGTAATTCATGAAGCTAAGAATCTGAATGACTGCGGTGTTTCTCTGTTCTGTTTGCATTTCTATGTAGGGCTTGTTCACCCCATTCTCTTGACCGCTACAGAAGAATGGGTTCAGAATCCTAAAGTTACTTTGAGCCGTGAATCTGTCATTTACGAACTGCAATGCCATAATCAGGCTGATTACTGTCTGTAAAGTGGCACTGGCAATGAGTTCTTAGGCTGTAAAGCTTCCTAGAGATCAGTTTATCCAGAATTTTTCATGTACAAACTAACATATTTCCACGGCCCATTGTGAAAGATATGAAGCAAGAGGTGAAGAATTTGGAGATAAAAAAGAAGGAACTCTGCCTCCATGTATACATACATAGGATGGATATTCCAAAAGTATGAACATAGATATTATTCTTCAATACATGGATTTAAGGGCCTTTATGAAGAGGTCTTTGATATCTTTTACTTTATCTCAAAAAGGCTTGCCACGTATTTTTCCCTTTCATAAGGTAGAATCTATTAATGTAATTTGTTGCAATTAAAGATTCTTTTGGCTTTTCCTACAGAGTTCTGAGGATAACATTTTTTCTTGTCGATCGCAGTCGGGTGAATTAATCTACATTCAAGCAAAATTAGAGATTCAATTACATGATAACCTTTAAAAGGATAATTATGCCCTTAATGTATTTGTGGTAGGAGCTGATTTCCAAATGCTCCTGTCTAGCTGGACCTTTGACTGTACACCCAAGGTTGGCGGTGACTCCTCTTTGTGATAAGTGTGCATGATCTGTAGTGCACAGTGGCACTCCACTGGAAGACACTGGGACACCAACATTCTTAAAATATTGAAAATTAGTACTTTGGATAGTGGGTTACCCAGGGTTATAAAGAATGGTGTCTGGAAGAAGAGTTATTGCAAAATACCAAGAGAAGAGGGACACCCATTTGTCAACCATCACTGCAAAACCTACCATGCACTACACAACAGGAAAAGTTAAACAGTATATCCATTGTTAGTATAATTTCATGAATGAGAAATTAAGACTTAGAAGTACTGTTTGTGGACTTTTTGTGATGTTGAACTTGGGAGGAAAAGATTTGTACAAAGATGTCTGACTCCAGAGCTTAGGTTGTTTTCCGTGGGATCTGTTGCCCTGAAACAGATTCACCAGAAATCAGGTGAAACAGGTTCATCAGGGTGTGAGATTGCTGCTAGGGGAAGGTTTTGCAAAGACAGCAACGTGAATCTAGCTTTCTTTTCCATTGATTGTCAATCAACCCCAGTGCATTTTCCTTTAATTCTGAGACAGCTAATTAGGGCCTGCAGCATTTTGAGCAAAAGTGGCAGTCAGGGCTGTGCAGGAGTCTCACTAAATAGAAACAGCACAGGGTATTCTGAGCTGGCAGTTGGGTTCATGGGTGCTAGTGAGAGATCCATGGGGCATTGATTATAAAATAGGGGCATTGGAAAGAGCTTGTCTCAAAGAGATTATACTCTGTGAAGAAATCTGATGTTATTTTCTCTGTGTCTCTATCGCTATCTCTGTCTTTCTCTCTGTCTCTCTGTCTCTCTCTCTCTTTGTCTCTGTGTCAGGTCTCCATAACTGAGATGTTAATGAGTAGTAGAAGTAGGGTTTCACTTATCCTTTGAAGAACAAGGATGCTTCCTGTAGAGGATCATTTTGTCCACTTGCGAACTGGTACTTGCTGTGGGACTGAAACAACCACATCAACTGAGCCTTAGTTACCATGCAATGTAACAAGATATCCAAACCAGAGACAGTAAGACTCCCATAGAGTACAGCCACAAGCAGACCTTCTGAAGGAGATAGATGACAAATGGGACAGAAAATAAGGCATGCGTTTAACGAGATGCAAGGCCAACTTGAAGGACTTGCTGGACCTAAAAAAAAAAAATGTCCTGCGTGCATAGATAAATAAAAGCAAAGAAGACCACTATTAAGAGAGATATTACTGACCCAGAAGAGCAAATGGAAGAAATTTCTTGTGTAGTGTAAAAAAAGAAAAGAGTTAAATACAAAAAAAAATAGGAAAAATAGCAACATTTTAGAGAAGAAATTCATTAAACCCAACACAAGTGTAATAAGAGCTCAGAGTAATAAAAAGTGTACTACGTACAGGAAAAATATTGTATTTTTATATCAGTAAAACTAGAAATCTAAACATATAAACAATGCTAAAAATGTCAGAAAAAATTTTAAGCATAAAATAATATTAAAAAGCATATTATTTTTTCTGAATTGTATAACTATTTCAGATAAAGATTATGTAAAACATAATTTAAGAAATAATATACATAATTTCCTAGTACAACCAGCTTAGACATAAACAAATTATATATTGGCAGTATACTTAAACAGCAATGGGACATAATGGTAAAAATCTATAAATCTAAAAAATGTAGAGTTTATAGTTTATCTTCTTAGATCATGGTTTAATTCATTGAACAAAAGAATAAAATTGTGATAAAAAACTTAATTACTTCAGGGCCAGCCAAATAGCTCAGTGGATTAAAGCACCTGGAAGCAGGCATAGTGGCCAGGAGTTTGATTCTCAGGCCTGTTGTGTCTGCCCCGCCTGCTCAGGGCACTCTGAGAGGGCAACTGAAACTGGGTGTGGTGGTGTGCGCCTGCAATCCCAGCTCTTGGTAGGCTGTAAACAGACAGATCACTTCTAGTCTGATTTAGTAGTAAATCCCTGAAAACCCTGTAGACCCTTCTCCCTCCCAAAAACCTTAATTACTTCAAAAACTAAGAAACATAGTCTCAAATAATGATAAAATTAAAAATGGAACAATTGTAGCACAATTAGAAGGCCATATTCGAGAGACTGATGATTTAATATCCAATCATAAGAGAATATTATATAAGTTTCTTGGCATTAATAGAACAAATTATCTCAAATGGAATGGCTTAAAGAAACAGATTTCTCCTCTCCTGATTGTATAGACTAGAAGCCCAATATCAAGACGGCTGCAAGGTCCTGAGTTTGATACTTGATCACAGCCACAACAGCAGGAAGAAAAGAATAAGATGGTGGCGGGGCCTGCCTTCTTAACCTCAAGGGTCATCTTTCCTTCATTTCTACTTCTTGGCAGCCCCTGGCATCTTGGAGTGAAAGCCTTTCTCCAACTTCTGTCCTCTGCACATGGCCATCGTTCTGTGGCATCGGTATGTGATTCTTCTTGTCCAACCATAACTCAGCATGGCCTCATCTTTCCTTGATTAAATCAGCAAAGACATTTCTTCTAACTAAGGTCATATTTGTAGGTATCAGTTTAGAGCTTAAATGTTTTATTGGGGAATGCAGTTCAACTCAACACAAATGAATGAAAGATATACTGAAAGGCAGCAGTAACTATTTTTATTAGTAAAGAAAAAAATATGATATTAATTTTTACATTGATAAAAAAGGGCAGTGGTGCAGAGGAGATAGCTCAGTAGTTTAAGTGTCTGCCTGGCAAGCACAAGGACCTGGGTTCAATTCCCACTACTGCATGCAGTGATTATTTTGAAACCCTGGGCATGTTTTACTGGCCACCGAAACTGGGCGTCGTGGCACAAGCCTGTAATCCCAGGTTTAGAGAGAACTGAGACAGGAGGATCACTATGAGTCCAAGCTATGTGACAAGACCTTGTGCCAAGTAAATAAATAATTGAAAGTTAAAAAAAATGAAAAAAGGTCAATGAACTGAGACTTGTGAAAAGGGAATGATTAATGACAAAAGTCAAGTTCAATTAAACAGGAAACAAAAGGATATGTCAAAAATCTGGTTATTTAAAAAGTATAATCCCTGGAATGGCAAAAAAAAAAAAAAAACCCAAGAAAAAAATTAGGGCTGGAGTGATAGCTCAGTGGTCTAAGAATCTGCCTGGCAAGTGCAACAACCCAGGTTTGATCCCCAGTACCGCATGCCTACCAGCTTTGGAATGGGATATGGTGGTGCATGCCTATAATCTCAGCACTGGGGAGATTGAGACAGGAGGATCATTATAAGTCTGAGCTGCATAGTGAGATCCTGTACCAAACAAACAAACAAACAAATAAATGAATAAGCAATAAAAAAGTATTTTGAGAGCATACAGCTCGGGACAGAGTATTGGCCTAGCAAAAGCAAACTTTGGGTTCATTCCTCAGTACTCACCTATGCTCCCACACACAATTTATAAGTAAAAAGTATTTAAAATTTAGAACTTCTGTAAATAAATACGGATGTATCAAAATAAAGCAGTATGCATTTAGTTATCTGGCATCGATTTATGTTTGTCCAATGTGATGGTAAAATTAAGCAATTATAATGAACTCTGGTGAAAAAAGCCTAAATTCTCTGTCCCATTACATAAAAATTTACTAGTCCCAGTCAATAGGAAATAGAAAAATTTGAGGCAAAATATAATTTTTTTTTGAAAATTAGAATATTTGAATAGGCTAATTACAATGGAAATAAGATTAAAACACACTTTACAAGCCCCACATCATAGTAGACCTTATGAATGAATTTTATTTAAAAATATTGCAGAACAAGTATTTAGAAAATCTTATTGAAGCAACTCTGGACCATTGAAAAAGCTAACAAGGGAGTTCTTTGATCCATTTTCTAAATGCAATAGAGTTTTCACAACAAAATCTGATAAACAGTAAAATAGAAAATTATGCTAATATTACTTATAAAAATAAATCCAAACATTTAAATTTTAGCAAATAGAATAGGGAATCTCTAAAAATGTCTATTTATCAAGGACAATTTCTTTCCAGGAATGTAAGGATTATTAAATAGTAGAAAATTTACTAATACATTCTAGAAGAAAAGGGCTGGGAATATAGCTCAGCGGCATAAGCACCCACCTGGCAAGCGTAAGTTCCTGAGTTCGAATCTTGGGACCAAAAAAGAAAAAAAAAACAAAGGAAAACCCATTCTAGAAGAAAAGATATGATGTTATGGTGCATTTAAATAGAATTTGATAAGAGCCATTGAAATTTTCACTAAAAGCAGGAATAAAAAATGTTGCCCATTATAATTATTGTTCAGTGTTGTTTAGAATATAAATATCAAATACCTTCTAAAATACTAGAAAACAACAATGATAATATCTCATCTTCTCACCATATATATTTTATTCCATTACCAGGGATACCACAAAATTGTTAAAATTAGTAAAAAATTTTGGTAAGTAGTTGAGTGAGCATACAAATATGAGTAGTTATGCGTTATTGAATCAATACCTGTCTCCAGAAGGAAAAACACGTTCCATCACAAAAGTACAAAAACCATGAAATGCTTATGAACACAAAATTAAAAATTCCACAGGAAATTTAGGGAGTTATATGTACATCTTGGGGTCTGTGGTATGTTAAGCTTTTTGAGTTCATGTAATAGTAATAGAAATAGAGGAAGTAATAGATGAAGTCTTTCAAAAAATACTTTTAACTCTGATGCACAAAAGCTTCATATTCTGATATGCTAGGCGCTCTTGGAAATAGAAAAGAATGTTAGAAGATACTGAAGAGAATGGAGAAAAGTGTATGCATGAGGCATCTACCCAAAATGCAAATCCAGATGTATAATAAACTCGTAAAAAGAAGGTCAAATCTAAAAGTAATTCAGAGGGCTGGCCAAATAGCTTAGTGAACTAACGAGCCTGCTTAGACAGGTGCAGGGACCAAGCCTGCCTTGATGGCCCCAACCCTGGGGCGTGTTTAGATGGCCACTGAGACTGGGTGTGGTGGCGCATGCCTGTAACCCCAGTTCTTGGGTGGTTCAACATAAGAGGGTCCCTACAAGTCTGATCTAGTATTGAGACCCTGTAGTCCTTGTACTAAAATACATTAAAAAAAATCTAATAGTAGTCAGGAAAATTCAAACTAAAGCAATAATCATATATCTCAGTTTTCAGACAAATATAAAAAAGCTTTAGAACGATTTTGAGTGTATATTAGCCTAAATGCATTGTTTAAATTTTTTTAAATAATACAAGATAACAACATTGGAAATGATACAAAATTTCATTAAACAAAGTAATAAGAATTTGACAATGGTCGTTGTATTGCATGTTATCTTCAAATTAGTATTTTTGGCAATCACATATAAACCTGAAAATTTGGTTTAAAACGTTATAAGAAATTAAAGAAGAAAAATATTTAAAGCATTAATTGCTTCTTTCACTAGACCAGCAGAAATCAGCAGTACAATTATTTAAACTATCCTTTATTGTCAGGCAGTGTGGTTGCATGCTTGGTCAACCCTCTACCTGTATAGAGTTCCATAAAATGGAGTCTACTGTCACCATTCTACAGCTCAGGAAATTGAGTCTCAGAAAAAAATCAGGTGATATTGGAGCTTGGAACACAACCAAAAGAGTGTACTCTTAGTAACTGCCCATCCTTATATTATGCTAGTGTTTTCTTCCGTGAGCTTTCCTTGCATGGCGGGACCTCCAGGAGCTATATGCAATCAAGGTTCATTCCTGGGATTACAGGGGGAGCTGGAGAAGCTACCCCTGGTAGATTATTGTCGCTGGTGGTGGTGGTGGCAGCCTGACGTCACTGTAAGACGATAGGGTACACAGTTGGAAAGATGAGAGGTGGGAAAAGGCACCGGATGCCCTCTGTCTTTGACCTCCAGCAGAAGGTCACCTCCAACTCCACCCTTGGACTTGAAGCTGAAGAACCATTCCAGGCAAATGAAAGCAGCAGGGTGCTGACAGACCATGAACCACATGGGTGAGCGACTCTCATGACAGATGCCCTACAGTAACCTCTAGGTTCTCGCCCTACAGTAACCTTTAGATCCTTGACCTACAGTAACCTCTAGATCCTCAACAACTGCTGCTCTTCCCTTTAGCTTTGCAATCCTCACAAACATTTCTCCATGACTAAGTCTAAACTAAGGCCCTGCAGAGCAGGACATTGTGGAAAATGTAGTTCTAGTTCGGCTAAATTGTACAAAAATACCACATGGTAGAAATTGTTCTTTCTTGCAACCTTCTATTTTAGGGGTATAATTCACAAATGAAGATATAAATGTAAGGTAATTATATGAATGTAACGTCTTTTTACATATGCGTGCATTACCAAATGAAACCATGAGCTAATTAATATGACCCCCCATAGTTACGTTTTATGAAGATATTTAAGAGCTACTCTACTAGAAAATTCCAAGAATGTAGTACAATACTATTAACTATAGTCATTACATTGTACATTAGACCTTCTGAATGCATTCAACCTGTGTAAATGGAATAGATTCCCTATGTGCCCTAGAACGCCAACATGTTCTGTTTCCCCTGTGTTCAGCCCCTGGGAATAGCCACTGTTTTTGGAAATAGTTTTACATTTCTCATTTATTCATCTTCAAAGCAACCTTCCAAGGAAGGAGCTGTATTTTACAGAAGAGGAATTCAAGGCTTGTGAGGTTATATAACTTGTGCTAGGTACAAATTTGCCTAAGGTGCAAATCCAGAAAATGGTCTTGAATTCAGATCTGTTTAGATCTGGGTTTTGCAGCTGCATGACCCTGTCTTCTGTTTTTTAAATTTAATTTAATAATTAAAAAATATTTACTTATTTTGTCCAGGGTCTCACTATGAAGCGTAGATTTCTAGTGATCCTCCTGTCTCAGCCTCCCCAGTGCTGGTACTACAGGTGTGCACCATCATGCCAGGTTTTGGGTCGACATGGCATGACTGAGGTTCCAAGGCTGGCATGGCATGCAGTACTGGGCATCAAACCTGGGTCACTGTGCTTGCCAGGCAGGTGTTTAGATCATATTGACCCAGCCTAAGTCATCCATTTTTCTCTGGGCATCCCTCTTGCCAATTTATGAACACTAGCAACAGAGACATGAAGGTAAAGTCACACAGAGTTTCACCCTCCTCCAAGTGCTTTTCTCAACTCTTTTTAGGCTGAAACTTCCCATATGGGCAAACTGTGATTGGATTATAGGCCTGCTAATGTATGGATCTACTTTTGTGTCTAGTGCACCTCAGAGTGGGTCTGAGGCATTGGGGCTCCTGGGAAATGATCTTGACCCTCAGACCTCTCATGCATTTCCCTTTGTGTGCCCTGCTTTGAAGGCTGGAACAATACTGTAATCTCTGGCACATGACTCACCTCCCAGAGATGCACTCTGTTGGCCTACAGAAATAAACCTGAGAGAGGAGCTGGATGAAGCGATGTGAGTCTTGTTATGATAAGAGGTGCTGGCTGGAGCCAGTGCAAGAAGAAGTTTTCATTGATACTGCCAGGCTCCAAGGTGGCAGCTAGGTGTCTTGGATTTGATTTGTGTTTTATAAACATTTTTCCTGTTTGTCAGTTCTCTAAACAAAGTGCAGCTCATCTCTGTGGCAGCTGAGGCATAAGAGGCCCAGTGAATATGTCAACGTGGAGGGGAAAGCTCCCCTCCGATGCAGGCATCAAAGGGGGAAAGAAATGGCTCTGCTCTTATCATGATACTTGGACAGTACTAAGAAGGGACAAATAATAAACCAGGGAACATTAAATGGAAAACCTTCCCCTTTTGCTGGAGCTTCACCCGAGCTCTGCAGCTGAAGAGATGGGTTGATAAATGCTCACACTCTCTAAACAACTGTCAGTCACATCTGTGCAAGACTTGCTAAGAGACTGTCTCCAGAGCCCATCCCTCTTGACATGCATATTGAAGAAAGCCTAGAAATTCACTATGGCAAAAGAACACAAAATTTTTCTCAGGTTCTCATGGGTATCCCAGAAGCTGAGCCCCCTCTCCAGCCACAGTAATTTCAAGCCACTTATTAGGGAAACATTTATAGCAAAGACACCAACAAAGAAGAGTGAGGTTGGGTAGAAAAGAGAAAGACTGAAGGGCGGGTGTGATTCTGGGTGACATCCTCAGACCAGGCTGATCCCTGTAGCACTTGGCATGTGAATGATGCTTTAGGTTTTATTTGCCTCCAGGTACAGGAGCCGGGGTTATGCACTTACTTCCACACAGAGCCTGCTTTTAATTATTGCTGCACAGTGTGAGATTCTGAGGGTTGCAGGCTTGAGCAGTAGCAGGGAAGCACTGCGGGAAACTCGGGGCTGAGCTGACAGAAGGAATTCTGAGCGACTTGAGCAAGGCCATAACAGCAGTGCCTTCACAGAAGAGAATGTGAGCAGTAGATTGGTAGGATTTCTCTCCTTACCTAGAGCCTAAGCCAAGGGCAGAGCTTAGTGAGAATATCTTGTGGAGACAAGACTTTTCTCTATATACAGAGGCTGACTTTCCTCACATTGTTGCTGTAGCCTAGGGGGACACTGGCTGAGCTGAGGGAAGCTTTAGGGACTCATGAGGAGTAGAGCTTGGTGAGAGACCTGGGGACAACTCAATTCGTGCCTCCTAGATGCTGGTGGGCATCAAGGCTGCAGAAGTTACACAGAGTAGCAGATTGCAAGAGCATGACAAAGAGCAAGGGTATACTTGGGAATGTTGTGCAAGAAGTACTGTAGAGTGGCCTAGGGTGTGTACTACATAGTATAGACTGCAGTGGGGACTGTAGCATAGGGTAGTTCACCCAAGTTTGAATCTCGGTTCTGCTGTTCACTAGCTGTGTAATTCTAGGCAAGTATTTTAGCCTATCTGTGTCACTTTCCCCTTGAGTACACCGGGGAAGGATGTCGATGTCACTACGTCTGTCAGAGGGTGGTTGAAAGAGGTAAGTCGGGGCATGGCACATCCCCCTCATTTACCCTGTACTGTCCACATTCCAGCATATATTGTGTCACTTAGATATTCCTAAGTGGTTGCTCAAAAACACTCTGTAACCAGACATCTGATTTTAGTTCATTTGATTTCTTTTTCTTTCCTATTTTTAAAAATTTTATTAATTTTAGTGAGAAAGAAATATCAATGAGACCTCTTCAGAACAGGCTGGTAGGACAATGTCTTAGTTACTTTTTGCTCATTGCTGGGACAAATACCTGACACTCAAAATGAAGGAAGGAAAGGTTTATTTAGCTCACAGTTTGTGGAGGTTTCAGTCCATATTCGGCTGGCCCAAGGCTGAGTGGAACAGAGCAGAGAGCATCCAGTTCTTGGCGGTGGAACAGCAACAAAATGGCGGCAGAGGTAGCCAACCAACATGGCAGCAGAGCAACAGCAACAGCCAGAGCTCCAGTCTGTCTCTCTGTTTCTCTTTATATTACATTCAGGCTCTCTGCCTTAGCTCCCGCCCTAGGCTACACCCATAATCCTTATAATAATTAATAGAATGCATATTTTTTGTCTTCATAGTAGTTATTCAGAATACAAGGTATAGACATGATATCTTGTCTAGACATTATTAGTACAAATCTTCTCATTGAACTAAAAACTACTGTGCTGTGCTGGTCTTCAGCACATTTTGCTTTGCGTTTTCCAGGCTAGACTAGGCAGCTTGAGGGGATGGTAGAAGTCATCAGTAAGACTGGTCTTAAATCCAAATTGTGCTATGAAGTGTTACAGTATGACATTGATGTGTGGTTGAGCCTCTCAAAGGTTAGAACGGTATCTCTTTCATTGAATTGTTAGGGTTGAGGGAGGTGACATGGGAAGTGCCCAGCAGAGTATACAGGAAGTGCTCACCAAACTGGTCTGTATAACATCTGCAGACTTGAGTTTAGTTCTGTGTCCTGTATGCTTATTTGTGCCTTAGTTTGAGCGTTCTGTCTGTGAGGAGTAACTGCAGGCTTGTGGTGGAACGAAAGAGGAAAAGAGAAAGACAGGAAAGTCGGGATAAGGGGCATTCTTTCAGGAGTGGTTGCCAATTTAAAACAGAGCAGAACTAATGCAAAGCAATGCAAATCAAAGCGAAGCAGAACAAAACCAAGCAAAGCAAACCCAATTGAACCAAACCAAACCAGACCAAACCAAACCAAGCCAAACCACACCAATCCAGAGAGGCTTTCCAAAGGATGCTGGTACTTACTTGGCAATAATATTGCAATGGGAATGTCAGAGTGCTTCAATGAGACGATGCAGGAAATGTAAACTGTGAGCATATTCACGAGGGTTAAGAGGAGAAGTTTCCAAGGACGCAAATGAAGATTGCATCAGAGATTTTGAAACAATAGTTTATACTCACAATGATTAATAGCCAGAGTGGTGTCAGTGCAAGGTTGAAGAGACTGTTGCTTGTACATTGTCCTTGTAGAAGTATTTTTTGTGCAAGGTTGCAGTGGCTTCTATGTAAGCCTGTGATTTTAGGAAAATAATTTGTGGTAGTTGCTATCAGCTAGTTGTGTGTGAGAGCCCTTCCTTTATAACCTTTCAAGTTTGTTTACTCTTTTGGATGGGGTTGACCCAGAAGGCTCCGTTTTGAGCCTGACAACCTTTACGGGGTCTAGGACAAAGGAGAGAAAGAGAAATAAAGGAAGCAGTATGGCAAAAATGTCACAAACTATGGATTATACTTTGAAACATTAAGTATTAGTCATCTGACTTTCCTCTCTCACATTTTATTTATTTTCTACCAAGCAACACTGTGTTATGATTTAAGTTTTTAAATTGGATGAATCATTCCATTATCCTTGAGAATTGCCTCAGGGACAGAAAGTATTATCCTCATTTCAGTCGTGAGAATATGATAAACAAAGAAGCGAAGCAGTAATTGGCACAAGGTCACAAAGGCAGAGAATGTATATATGGTCAGGATGCTGGTGTTTAGATACTGCCACATCTCCAGGAGACAGGATACATGTTATGCCAAGAGATGGCTAATACAGGTAGTTTTATGAGTGTGGAAGACTTGGGGGTAAACCATGCTGGTTGACCACCTACCATCTGCCAGGTATGATAAACTCCCACAAATTAATATGTACCAAAATATGAGTCATTAGTATCATAGTCTCAATTTATAGATGAGCGAACTGACACTTAGAGGGATTTACAGTGGTTGTTCTTTCTTGCATTGTTTTCATTAAGTCAGGGAGCTCCTCCGCTTGTTTCTTGTTTCTGTTTCACAAGGAACTTAAAGAAAGGTGGGCTTTCTCGTGGGCAACTCTATTCAATGCCTCCCTATCTCTAGGAACCCTTGGCCCTATTTTGTAGCAAGCATTTGATTGTTACTTCCTGTTCTCTTTCTACTGTAACTTCTTGTTCTTTTCTCCCATCTTCCTCCTGAATCTGAGAACTGGAGGGACATTATTGATGTTTTCCAGGGACGAAAAGCTCTATAACCACGACAGTCTTAGACATTGGTTATTTGCTCCTGATGTTATTCATGCCTGTAGGTATCTATTGACTCTTTGCTCTAGTCGAAATCTTGTTAGATTTCTTTGTATCTGTAAGTTGGAAAGCCTACTAACGTTAGTCTAGTACATAGCTTGGGTCAAAGCAACAAGAGTTCCATTAATAGCAATGATGATGTTAAATAATAATGATGATGAAAATGATAAAATAGCTGACATAGAGCAAACACAGTGGCTCATACATACCTGATCCTTTTTTTTTTTTTTAAACCAGACCACAGCTATGCTTATTTTCTTAATTGTACAGGTAAAGAAGCTAAGGGTCAGTCCTTCTGACTCAGTCTAGGCCTGGTGCATGTGTGAGACCTTCTGCACTGTTGGAACCTGCAGACCCAGCCCACGCCCAGCTTGTGTGTGTGGAGTTCACTCCCACGGGCTCCAGCAGGAAAAAGTTGAGCACAGCAGCCAGACCCAAGCTAGGCACACCTGCATAAGTTCAAACTTGGTAGATCTGGACCTGGTAACCTGAGACCCAGATCTAGGAGAGTGTCTTCTTTCATTTTATCTTGATCTACAGAGGGGCAACAGGTAACTCTGAACTGGTCTACCTGGAAGACCCCAGGTCCATCAAGGGGAGGTGATCAGACAGAACTTAGGGGAACTAACTTAAATAAAAATTCCCAATTTAATATCTACACAGACATTTAATAGCTACACAGACATAACGTTTGCTTTTACTGTCTAAAATACAAACCCATTAGTTACAAAAATTTGTCAACTGCTAAATATCACTACTCATTATTAGTGTTCCTAACTGTAGTTCTGTAAATATAAAACTATAATTGCCTTAACCATATAACCTCTCTTGGGTTGGAATTTTGGTAGATGCTAATGGCATAACTGCACCAAAGCTCTAAAGAAATCTGGAATCAGAGGTATCAGTTATATAGAGCCATCTACCTGGTAAAAGCAAAAGTTGGGATGAAAATATGTAATATAACCATTGTTAAATTTTTCTGGCTTTGAAATTCCGTACTATATGGGATTTGAAACCTTACAGGTTAGAATAAAGATAAAAATAATTTATCTTCTAAATTTGTTGTGTATGTTGTGTGACAACAGATCCATTCCAAAAGTCAGAGACACAGAACAATGGCCACCTTATTTGGCTCATAACTTCATGTGCTTGGGGGAGATGTTAGCTGATCTTTGCGGTTCCCTCTCACATCTATGGCCTGAGTCACTGGTAACAGGATGATTTATGCTGCTTTTCTTACTTATCTCAAGGTTGATTAACCACCAGCTGCAGTGTGCTGGTCCTTCTCTACCAGCTTCTTTGCAGTCAGTTACTCTGGACTTGTTTGCACGGTGACCTCAGAATTCTAAGAGTGAGAGCAAATGTCATAATATTATGAGTTTTCAAGTGTGTCACTGCCCCTCTTCTTCTCTCCCTGCGTAAACCTAAAGCCAGTAGAAGGGAGGAAATTATGAAGATCAGGGTAGAAGTTAACACAATGGAGACCAAGGAAACAATACAAAGAATTATTGAATTAAAGAGTTGCTTCTCTGCAAGAATAAATACAATCGATAAACCCTTAACCAACCATATATATATATATATATACTCAATTTCATGCAGAGAAATGATAAGGATGAAATCACCAGAGATCCTGTGGAAATTTAGAAGATCATCAGTACCTAATTCTAAAATATGTACTCTCATAGAATTGAAAACAGAAGAAATCCACAGATGCCTAGGTATGTATGAATTTCCAAATCTGAGTCGAGAAGACATAACAAATGCCCAGGGGCCTCCTGACCAAAGTGAGCTGACCCAGATTCATGGGTGGAGGACTAGAGTCCACGTTTCCATGGGAGAGGAGGTCTTTGTAGACATTTCAGTCTGCCATGCTTAAGCTCTGCTAGTCAACCTGAAGAGAAAGAGAACTTTGGAAATGGAATGGTGATAGGGCATTTTGAGAATTCCTTGTAAGTAGAAAGGCAGATGATTTCTTGATTTCTCTGGCCTCCAGAATGCTCTGGGAAGCAGAGTTTTGGATTTCCTTCAAGAGTATGAGATTTCCCTGGAGAGGAGCTGGCATAGATCCTGGACTTCCCTGAGCATGGAACAGGTTCAGTGGTCAGAATCTTTGTGAGTGTAGCTTATCTCTTCAGACTCCTCATAATCTTTCTTTCTTTCTTTCTTTCTTTCTTTCTTTCTTTCTTTCTTTCTTTCTTTCTTTCTTTCTTTCTTTCTTTCTTTCTTTCTTTCCTTTCTTTCTTTCTTTCTTTCTTTCTTTCTTTCTTTCTTTCTTTCTTTCTTTCTTTCTTTCTTTTCTTTCTTTCTTTCTTTCTTTCTTTCTTTCTTTCTTTCTTTCTTTCTTTCTTTCTTTCTTTCTTTCTTCCTTCCTTCCTTCCTTCCTTCCTTCCTTCCTTCCTTCCTTCCTTTCTTTCTTTCTTTCTTTCTTTCTTTTTTTTTGGCTATTTAGTACAGGGTTTATAGAGTCTCACTATGCACATCAGCTCCTAGTGATCCTCCTGCTTTCAGTCTCCCAAGCACTGGCATTACAGGTGAGAGCCGCCTCGCCCAGTCTCAGCATGCCCCAGAGGTGGGGTCGGCACAGCACGCTTCTGCCTAAGCAGGCGCTTTAATCTGCTGAGCTATTTGGCTGGGCCCTCATCATATTCTGAGTAAGATTTTTGCCTCATCTCTGTCCCACCCCTTGCTTTCAAGGATTTTGGCAGGGCTAGAAGCCTACCTGGGCATCTGTGCTAGATAGAAACAAACAAAAATAACTTTATGTTGGAAAGTAGGAGGCATATCTCACTGTGGTTTCGGTCTCCTGTGGACAATTTACAGCCCTGGAACTGAACATAGTTTATTTTGTTCAATTTGGTAAAATGTTTCCTGCACAGTTATGTGTTTTTTTTTTTAAATTTATTTTTGAGAATGAGTGTGTTTATTCCAATTTTTGATGGTTTGTCAGAGAACATCTGTAAGTGAGCATGGATAGGACATGGGGAGGAGGGATTGTTGAAAATTGAGGCTCCCATTGGGTTCTGGTTTCTCTCCTGTGGCTTCTAGGCATATTCAAGATGTTCCTTCCACAGAAACAGAGACAGAATACTGTACTTAGTGAGTACAGTCTGTGCAACACTGAGTTCATTCCCAGTCTCCACTATTTATTTTGCGATTAGGGTAAGTTACTTAAATATTTCTGTTTTTTTTTTTTTTTCTTTCTGGTGGAACCAAGGTTCAAACTCATGACCTTGCACTTGCCAGGCAGGCACTTGTGTGCCACGGAGTTATCTCCCCAGCCCCTGTATTTCTGTATTTTGATATCTTTTTACACATTCTATCTGCCTGCCTACCTGCCTGCACAGGGCCTGGCTATGCAGCTCAGATTCATAGGAATCCTTCTATTTTCAGCTTCCTCACAACTGGGATTGCAGGCATGTGCCATCACACCCAGGTTTTGTGGCCTACTTCACATGCCCAGGGTTCTGGGGCTGGCGTGGCATGCAGTACTGGGGCTTGAACTCAGGTCCTTGTGCTTGCTAGGTAGGCACTTAGACCACTGAGCTTTCTCCCCAGCTTGGTATATCTTAATTAGTTAAATGAACATAGTAATGGTAACAAGTCATAGGGTTAATGTGAAGATTAAATAAACAAATGCGTATAAAGTGCTCAGGTCAGTGCCAGGTGCATAGTAAGGCAAAATAAATGTAGTTATTATTATTAACAAAGCCTCACATTATTATTCTAGAGAGATTTGAACAGCAAGTAGCTGATCAGTATTATCTCAGAGAACTTGTTAAATATATAGATATTTGTGTCATTTTCCTAAGAACTGCTGACTAAGGATGCTCAGAAATTCATAAATTTTATTGGGGATAAATTTATTTATTTATTTATTTATTTATTTATATATATATGTATTTGATGCAAGGTCTACGGGGTGCTCAGGGTCTCACTATGTAGATTGGATTCATAGTGATCCTACTGTTTTCAGCCTCCCAAGTGCTGGGATTATAAGTGTGCACCACCATGCCCAGTCTCAATTGCTGTCTCAGTGATCCCCAGGGGCGGGGCTCATGTAGCTCACTCCAGCCGCTGCGCTCTATCTAAGCAGGCACTTTAGTCCACTGAGCTATCTGACCAGCCTTTTCAGGAATAATTTTAAAACAGGTATGGATAAACACAAGATAGCTTAGGTAATTACGCTGTCATTTTCTGCTGGTCTATTGAAAGTAGCAGTTAATGCTTAAGTTTATTTTTCTCACTCCTTTTCAACTATTTATAATTTTCAACCCATTTTACATGCTTATATGTGGTAATCTAGACAAGCAAATTAAAGACAACGATATAACATCCATTGTTGAATTTTGTTTAGTGAAGTTCTGCCTTGTTTCTGATTTTTAAAAACTTCTTTTGGTTTTCTCTTTAAAAAATAAATAAATATACTAAAAATGCTCTAATAAGAAACTGATGTCTCTAATTACTACTACTACTACTACTACTACTACGACTACGACTACTGAAGTTTCTCCGACGAAGTGAAGTGTTGAGTCCTTCAGCCCTTTAAAAAGTCTGTTTGTGTGCAGTTATTCTGATGTGGGCTCATTGTGCCCTAGGGTGGAACCAGTCATACCCCAGGATGGGCCTTTGATCCCACTCTAGGGAGAAATCTAATCATATCCTAGGCAGGCCCTGGTCATACTCCAGGGAAAAACCAATTGTACCCCAGAGTGGGGCTCCCAGCAACAGGGAACTGGGCTGCTGAGTCATTCAGCCAAGTTGACACATTGTATCAACCACTACAGGGGGGAAAACCCATCTAGATATAAAACAGAGTAAAAGTCTTGTGAAGAAACAAATATGGTGAAGTGACTGTCTTTGCAAAGTTCATCCAGATGACCGCTAGTTTTCCAGTCACTTAGTTAATAATGTAAACACTCTCAGCACCCCAGGCTTGTGTCCTTTAACTATTGGTCTGAACTGCCTGTTTTGGTAGAGACAGCTATTTGCTTCCTGTCCACTTTCAGTTAACTTGTCCAGTAAGAGAACTCTAGTACTGAGTGGGACATCCTGCCACTCCAAATAATGACAAGCTTTTCCAGCCTCCCTGCAGAAGGCATCCTTATAGTTGAGTTCTGGTGAGTGAAATATGAGCAGAAATGACATATACAAATTCTAGGTCATGTCCTTCAAAGAAAATGCCATATCCCTGTTCTTTACGGCTTTTGCTTGATGGGGGATATTATAATGTGTCCTCTTGAAACTTAAAGTTGATGGTGATACATTGGAGGACCTAGAGGCAAAACAAAGAAAATCTTGGCCCTCGCAGAGAATGCCAACTGCTTAGGTAAATGCTTATTAATGAATGAGAGGGAAATAAGTTTTGAGACCAAATTATGTGATATATGATAGAGATTTAAGTAAGTTTCTGTCAGTTTATTGCTTTCAGACTACAGTGATGATTGGCCTGAACATTTTGTAGATCTCAAGTGAAGCTAGGGAAAGGGTCTTTTTGTCCTTGGTGATCTGACTTGGCAGGTTGTAGAGGTCTTACCTGCGTAGGAAATCCATAATATTGGGTCCACTTGTGTATGCAATAATTTCTATAGGCTTTTTCAGTGAGGTGGATAAAATATCAACTACAGGAAGTGTTTCCTAGTTTGAGAATACTAACGAGGATCCTGGACTAGTAGAGGAGTAGTAGAATACAGTAAGTAAGGGTAAGGCCGCATAAAAGAGATAAGTGCAGAGGAACAAGGGAGCTTTTATGTCAAGCTTGTGACTGATGTCCTGACTTTGGCCCAGGACTCTTAAATTGTCCATACCTGCTTGAACTTTGCTTTCTGGTTATATATTTTCAGGTATCCATAGTAACCACATTTTTATGCTCACAGGAATCTTGCAGAATTGTCACACAACTGTTGCAAGGTTTATATATTTACATCTTCCAGGCACTGGAGACCACCCGCTGGTCACAAGATAGTGTGTTTAATGTTTACTCTATTTCCTAAACTGTTCTATTTTTTATGGACTTGTGTTCCTCAGCAGGTTTTATGGTTAATTATGCATGAAGGAGGTGAGAGAGTGAGTTGATCTGTAGTTTTAAATGAACTTAGGTGATTTCTGTTAAAATGGAGTCCCCTTGGCCCGTCAGTAGACTTCTGAAATCTCCATGTTTTGTCTGGTTGCGAGATTGCAACATAAAGGTGAATACAGTCAATCAAATTGTGTTCATGGCTGGTCCTTCCATTTGCCTGTCCTGTTTCTATACATAAGAGAATCTGAGAAGGGACAGGAGATACAATTTGAAATTGATAAAAGGTCCTTTAGGCGTTGTATATGGTACAGTAGTGGCATTTCTAGTTAAAGCAGAGATTTGGGCTCAGTCGACGTTGGTTTCAGTTCTTGAGATATAAGATACTGAGAGCTACAAGTTGGGAGTAATCGAATAAAATTATTATCTGATTTACGCTTAATCAGAATGAATAATAATAGTCATAATAGGTAATCTCTAGTTTCCTTTGCCTTTAAATGGCACTAATACTTAACATACTTTTATGGTTATAAAAAGTTGTTTCCATGTACCAGACATAATGTCTGATGTTTACCTGTTATGTGATTTATTTATTACCCTAACCTCCAGACAGGTAATAATATTATCTTGTTTTCCAGATAACATGAACACTATCATTGCACTAAAAACAATGCAAAACTTCCAATATGTCCTACTACAGTTTCTAAGTAATTTACTGAAGGCAGGAATCTGGAATACACCAATGACAAAAGCTGTGATTTTAAAAGCTCTTCCTATTCAGGTATAGATTGAATTCTTTTTATATTGCTTTACTTAACTATGTGGAACAAATATGAGTGCCATTTATATATCAAAGAAATTATGAATCAGAAAGGTTCAATACCTTGTAAACCCACAGATTGAAAGAGCCAGTATTCAAGTTCAAGTCTGACTGCACACCCTGGATACATTAAACTAGCTGTGCTACACTATTATTTCATGGAGATACTTCTGATCACTAGTATACAGTTTGTTATGGTTATGATCTCAAGTGTACCTTCAAAGGTCTTGTGTTGTGGGCTTGGACCCCAGCTGATTGCACTATTGGGAGGTAGTGGAAACTTAGAGGGGCGGGTCGGAGTTGGAGAAAGTGGGTGCTTGGGAATGTGCCTTCAAAGGGTATATTGGGACCCCTACCCCTCCAGCTTTCTATTCGCTTCCTAGCCTTCATAGGATGAGCACTTTTGCTTTCTATCATCATGTTCTTTTTTTACCACAAGCTCAAAGCCATGAGACCAAGAACAGAAACCCCTGAAATCATGAGCCAAAATAAATCTGTTTGTCTTTTAAGTTGTTCATAGCAGGAATTTTGCCAGGAGTGCAGTGGTGACTAACATACAGGTCTTTAAGCATGCGATATTCATGGTAGTTTTATTTTTAGAAGTTTTCAATCTAGTACTTAAAAAGTCCTATAGAGCAAAAGATGTTTTTTATATAGCCATTGTATCTCTAAGCTATTATTCTACAGAAATTTATGCTAAACTAAGCATGGGAAAATATTAAATAGGCATTACTTTGCTTGGTAAGTCCAGTTGGTGTTGAGAGGATGCAAAACACATGCATATACAACCTATCAATAAGCAGGAATCTTCCAAAGGGATAAATTAAGAGAGTCAGATGTGGAATTCTACAGATGTGATAAACACTTACTAGAAAAATGAAACTTGGACAGATGTGCCCTTAGACTGATTGAGAAAAAAATTCTTGAAAAGCTCAGCTGTGGGCATAACTGGAAAGTACAGCTGAAAGAATAAGAAGGATATGGAAAAGGAACTATTGCTAATATTTTGTATAAATATATAAATATAAATATAATGCATTGCATTCATTAAATACTTAGGAGCCATATGATATGCATGTAGAAATGCCCTCCAATAAATTGATAAGAACCCTTCAATATCAAGCAGAAGGAAGAGAAATGTAGGAGATACAAACCTTCTAAAGTGGGCTACAATTGTAATATCAGGTTTTGGCCTACTTGTTTGACATTAACAAAGTAAGGTGAAGGCGTCACATAAGCATTACCTTCAAGTGAACTTGTTCGTTTCCCTCTAGCTTCTTGATCTCTCAAATTTGTGCTCAAATTTCTTCCCACCCACATTGCCAGTGCTGGACAGAAGTGCTCATTATCCCTACAATAGGCTACACATAGTTTTCTCATCCCTTACCTTTCTTGCTCATTATATAAAATGAATTTTGAAGCACAAGATCGATAGGCTCCTGCTTTTCCTAAGCTCTTGGAGTGGCTTCCCATTACCTGACTGATAAATTCTGCCTTCTTAGCACAGTATGAAAAGCCTTTTAGGATGGATTCTTACCTCTTCTCAATTCACTTAGCCTGTTTTGTTCTTGTATGTAACTTTAACTGTAACGGACTATTACGGACTTCTATTTTCATGAAAAGATACACTACCTAGTAAGGATGAATTAAGATATGCCAGGCCCTGGATAAATTATGGCAACTGTATTGTAAACACATCATTGGACTCTAAGAGTTTTTTAAAAAGTGACCACCCCCAAACATGTGCAATGAATGGTTATTGTGACACAACTATTTTTTTGTATTTCTTTTTAAAAATTCATTTTAATGAGAAAAAAGATAAAATAGTAATGAAACAGTTTCAAAACAAGTTAGTAGAATGGCTACAATAATTAATACAATGCATATTGCTGTCTCCATAGGAGTTATTCAGATGGAGACCTGATACCCTGTTTGAACAATATTAGTACAAACTTTTGTTCTCAATGTAAGAGAAAGTAGCCATGTATCTATCCTAATTCTCTTGTGTATACATATACATATATATATATATATATATATATATATACATATATATTTTTTCTCTTCTTTTTAAAATCTCTGATAGTAGGCTAAAACATTGTATCATGTCTTATAAGTAGATTGTAAGTCAAAGATAGCATGAACCATAAAACAAAAATTATAATTAAATAATATTCAGAAAAATAATTAAATGCTAATTAAAATTAAATTAAATGTTTCAAAACAATATTCCAAAATTCAAAGAAAATCATGAATCCAACTTAGAGGCCAGAATGTTGTGTATCATATGTACAAATCTGGAATAAATTCAGAGTACTTGCATAGTATTTGAGTAGCTTAATATATACAAAAATACCAACTAAGAAAAAGTTTCAATTGTAGTGAATTAGTAAGAATAAAACATAACATAAATACTGAAATGGCAAACATATATCCAGAACTTCTAACAGCTTGAAGATAGGATATTGAACAAAGTTTTAGTATGAAAAAGGCTTTTTTTTTTGCGTGTGATGCTGGGGAGTGAACTCAGGAACCTGTGCTTGCCAGGCGAGTACTTATTCTATTGAGATATCTCCCCAGGTGTGACATGATTATTAACATTGTCTGTGTTTTATTTTAATAGGTTAGCCCATAGCCAGCTATTTCATAATCAGTGCACCAGGACCCCAACTTCCCAGCTTAAGATCATCGGGTCCTTCACCTTAACTTCTCTACTTGGTTAATTCTAAAGTTACAGGTTGTTGTTTTCCTCATTCCATTCCTGTTACAAAACCTTCTGTCTGCTCAGACACAAGTCAGAACTCACAGTGGGTTACACAGCAATGAACTGCAGTGGGCTTTCAGTGAATTTACACAGTAGGAAGCCTGAGTGTGTTTGGTGGATGCAGGTACACGGTGCTGTCTTGGAGGAGTCACATGCTCTTCATTTCTTCCATTTATGACGTCAGCTCTATGGAAAGAAGGTTCTCCCACATGATGGTAAAAATGCTGCAGCAGTTCTAGGCTTTGCATCTGTCTGAGTGTTGGCCCATTTTAGCATTTCTAGCAAGAATCCAGGAAATTAATAGACTTACTTAAATCTTATGCCCCTCATAAGCAAATCAGTTTGGCAGGATAAGGACATGCTGATTGGCTTCAACAAATTATGGTTAGTCCTGTAGCTGGGGCAAAGTCAATCTTTGTTAAACTATGAGGGCTGCTTGGAGGTAAACCAAGGAGATAGAAGAGTGAGATATGAGTTTGGAAGTGGCAAGTTTGCATTTCATCTGAAGCCTTGATCTATCAACCAACTGAATCAAGAACCAAGTTATTAGAGCCTCAAACTTGAGGTGTGTGGGGCCGGGGAGATAGCTCAATGGCACAAGTGCCTGCCTAGCAACAAGTGCAAGGGTGTGAGTTTCAATCTTGCCAAAAAAAAGTTCAGAAAACTTGAGGTGTGTGTGTGTTTCTCCTAAGGGACTTTTAATTTCCACTTACTTGGGCCACAGAGAGGAACTGGGAAATTAACATGGCAATAAGTGGAGACAGTTTTCATTCTCTTCCTGAGACCCAAGAGATCTGAGTCTTGAATCTGAGTATGAAACTCCCAATTGAACTTGAACCTTAGGATAATTTCGGGTCCTTCTCCATTTGTGATGCCATTGTGTCTTGATAAACCTATTACAAATTTGAAATGTTGTATGTAAAAATGTGTTTAATATCCCTGATCTATATGCATGATAACTGGTGATATAGGACCTTGTGGATCATTGACTGTTCACCCCTTATGATCACAGGACTAGTAGCTGCAGCTCATGGCCATTACTAGATATCATAAGACTGTAGCACTATGAGTCACTAGCCAAGGAAAAGGTCAAAACTCAAATATTGAAGATCATTACCACCAAGGACACATTGGTTTCCTATCACCACAAAGGTGAAGAAAAAAAAAAAAAAAGCAGTGGGTCAGATCCATGCAAATCAGCTCTGTACTCTTTCATTCATATTTCTCTTTACTTTCAAACTAGCGGTGATTTTCTTATCTTATTCAGTTTTTTGAGAAATATAGATTATACATACCCAGTTTTCAGCAGAGTAGCTGGCACAGAGCTCAGTGTAAATATATTTCCTCTTAGTTTCTAGTCACTAAAGTGACTCTGAGCTTACCAGAGCATTGATTTTTCCTTGGGTGATTTAGTCCACTCTCAAAAGCTGGGGCCATGCCTCTGAATCTCTTTCTATAGTGGGGACAGCAACTATGAGAAAACATTATCACACATTCTCAGTTTCTTTTTGAATAGTAGAGAAAATCTGATTTATTGAAATTTCCAATAAATGTAAATGTAGTTTAACATCCGTTACAGTAAGAGACTGTGTGGATCCCCCAATCCTACTGACTTGGAACCACGTTCCCCTTACCTGGGGAGGCTTCAACTTTTGTGTTTGGCCAAAGTACTGATCTTTTCCTGATGTCTGTGGAAACCATAGTTACTCATTCATTTCTCACCATGACCCAAAGCTGTTCCGCTCCAAGAGAGCCCATTAGCTCATCTGAATTAAATTTCCCATCTTTCAGCCAAGAATTTCAAGGTCATGAGGCCATGGAGCATTGGCAAGATAATTAACTCATGTTTGGTTTCTGCTTTCAACATCCGGTCTGGACGCCATTATGTTCACAGTTGCCCTTTACTCCCAACCTAACATCAACTGATTGGTCAGCTTGGGCATGCAGGAAATAGCAGCTCAGCAGTGCTTCAGTGGGCACTTCCAAGCAGTTAAGATCATGCATAGTCCATCAGTGTGGAGTGGCTCACCTTGTACCTGGTGGTTACTCACGCTGGGTTGCAGCAGACTGAACTCAGGGGAAGTCCTCTCCCCAGAATAATTAGTCTTCCTTCAGCTGCACTGAATTAGCATATCTATTTTATCATGCCCTTGGGTGGCAGGGCCTATTAAGTTATAAAACAAGAAAATTATTACTGCAGGCTTGGAGCAGATTATTCTGAAACCCTTGCCACTCTATGAATGCGACTGAAGTCATTAGGGAAGGTTAGTCTGTAGCTTTACAATTGGGGAGATATTTATTACTTTTCAATTTTCAAAGATGAAAGTACATTTATATTTCTCTTTGATCATAAAGATCATAAGTGTGAATGTTTACAAGTCAAACAATACAGAAAATCATGCTGAAGAAAAGCAATAATCCTAAATGCCAACATCCAGAGATAATCACTGGTTAGCATTTTGCTGCGTTCGGTTCAGACCTCTATTTCTCTTTCTCTTTCCATTGTGCACAAATGGAATCACAATTATAAATGTAATTTAACAATTATGGAATATATCGTGCATGCACATAAATATAGATATACATAATGATTTTTGTGATTACATAGTACTGTCTTGCGTTTGTATAACAGACTTTATGCAACCCTCCGGGTTATTATCAAATTGTCCCTGTTAGCAAGAGTACTGCAGTGATCAACCCACACAAATCGGCAGCCTACTTCAAAATCAACCTTAGAAAATTTGCAGAATTGAGAATCCGGGAGGGTGGAGTCAGGAACCAACAAAGCAAGGCGTGACAAGTCGTGGGGTGCTGAAGGATATCTTGGATGGTGTGTGTAGGAGGCGAGTGGCTGTGGCTATGGGCACAGGATGTCAGCCGCAAAAGGAAATCTTTAGGTGTTCAGCTTTCCCTCACAGATTTGGGAGAATCAAAGGCTAACTTTACGAGTGCTGGATTACTAGAGTTAGAGAATATCTGTTGGGACGAGGCGTTGGTGGAAATGGGTATGGAGCATGTGTGTTTCGACTATTCCCTTGGCCCCTCCTCCATCTAGATCCTTAGACTGGCAGCGTGTCACAAGGTAGAGATTTGCTTCCTCACTGTACCCCTAGTAGGGGTTTATATGGGAAACCATAACCAGAGAGGTTGTCTGGTGAACTGGGGGCAAATAGGAGAGGTAGTTCTGGTGGTGTTGGGGTCCTGTTCTGGAACTCATCACTTCCGTTCTTCTTAACTTCTCTGATCATGGTACAGCTCACATGGGCAGATACACTGGGTGAACCACCCAGGAAGCAGGAGCCCACTTCCGAAAATAACTGGACCACAAAGGAGCACAACCTTCCCCCAAAGAGAGAATCCAAGCCTCATTCACATGCATCATCTGAGATAAAGCATTGAAACAGGCGGAAAGACAACTTAACATAAATGCATATTACAAATAAATTTAAGAAGCAAGGGAAAATATTAATAATCGTAGAACTGAGCCACATTACATATTAAATGTGAGAAATATTATAGTTTAAAAAAAGCCAGTTCTTCCTTTCATAACAGAATATGATATGAATATACTTTAAAGGTCTTGAGTAGGGAGGGCATAGCCTCAGGGTAAGAACTATATCTTCATTTGAGGCTGTACCTTAATCAGACACATCATGCACATTCAACTAGAAACAATTTGTTTTGTCTTATTCTCTTCCTTTTGTTGAATTTATTTCTCGAAACCATATAATTTCATCTTGATTAGAAACACCATTGATTTGTTTTATGAGCTTATCTCAGTTAACTCCTTGGTAAACAGAACAGTGCCTATCTTATCTATTGTAGATGATATTAAAGTATTCCATCCAGCTACTCACCATTTATTTGATGTGATAGCAGAAATTGGTAGAGATAAAAAGGAAGTGAAACAGAGCTTTGAACCTAAGGGATATGACCTAGTGACAGAGTTAAACACACATGAGTAGGTCATGATGAGGTAGCCAAGGTCACACAGCTGGCTACAGGTAAAGTTAGGACTAAAGTACGGAGAATTAGACTCTGTTCTGTAGTGCAATGTGCATTGTATGCATGAGTGTTTCATGAAAGATGCATACATTTATGTATTTCCAGTAATGCGTTACTTAGTGGCAAAAGCTTCAACATATTTATTGCTTATCTTACCAACTGCAGCTTTCCACGAAGCCTCATAAAGCCCTATGTTAATGGACCTTCAAAGATATGAGCACAGAGAAAGTTATTCTGCTGCAGGAGTTTCAAAACCAGTGGGGCAATCTTTGGATTTCTGGAACAGATTTAGTCTTCTATGTAGTGCAAAAATAAATTTCATCCAAGGTCATTCTCAATTTAGTTGCAAAAATTATAACAGTTATTTAATTCACAGTGTATATACATAAGAGCCGAATTTCCATAGATTGGTGACTGCTACTCTTCTCAGTTCCAGAGATTCGACTTCTATTTGAGGAAGATAAATTATCAGCTTGAGATTGGGGTTAAATAACAGACTGTTGGCCCCTGCAATTTTTTTTGTCGGTTACCCTCCAATTAATCTTATAAAAACCTTTACTATGGATCTCTAACAATATCTGGATTTGAGATTTCTGGGTCCTATTTACTTTATTCCTGCATTTGATATGTAAATTCAATAAAACTTCATTCACTGAGATTAATTTGAGGAAAGGGGTTGGAATATAATTTAATGGAACTTACCAGCCATTTAAAGATAATTATAGTTTTATTATTATTAAAGTCTTATCGTAACTCAAATTAAACTAGTTGTTGGGAAGCCAAAGTCTTTGGGGATCTCTTCTAATGTGTATAAAGGCATTTTAGGGAATGTCTAAATTGTTTGTAAATGAATACTTTATTTACTTAAATTGAGAAGTTATTTTCCTTTTAAATGTATGCTATAGGGAAATGCTGGCAGTTTAGGTTGTCAGCACAGAGCTAAAGCTAGGCTAGCAGTTAAATGAATACCATCCAGCTAGCTTCTACCATGTATTGGGACTTAACCTTATTTCATTAAAATTATTCATGATTTTCTGAGGCACTGTTTTGAGTTTTACAATGAGGTAACTGAAACTCAAAGAGGTTAATTTGCCTAAGCGTATTCCTGCTAGCTTCAAAGTCCATGTCCTTCCCTATTTGCCTTGCTTCAACCTAATAATAGAAGAAAACTCAAGGAGATTAGTGATCATCCAGTGCAATGAGAGCTCCAGAAGAAGCTGGTAAGTAGTATTATGGGAACACAGAGAAGAGCAGAGCAAGGTGCTGCTAGTTGAATCTGATGCTCCCCAGAGTGGCTGATGGGCTTTGAAGGGTGACTAGAAAAATTATAACGCAGCCTGTTGAGCAAAATGTGTGTTGTTTCATGTAGTCAGAGGTGCTCTAGAAAACAGCGTGTAGCTTAGAGTGGGTAGAACGTGGCACATTGGAGCTAATCTTATATTTCAAATCCAGCTCTGTCATACATATGTCACACACATTGTGCAGTGCTTTAAATTCCATAGCTTTCTTTGTGTGTAAAATAAACTTAACTCATACATATTGAAAGGTGATGCTATATATAAAGCATTAATATATGGCCTGGTACATACGAAGTGTGGACAAACATTATGATGGGTGTTTGAATAAAAATTAAAAAAAAAAAAACAGTACGGAAGAAACAAACCAAACCAAACCCAAACCAAACCAAACCAAACCAAACAGATTGCCATAAATACTCCTTCAAATACTCTCCTTTCTCCAAACATACTTAATCTGCCATCCTTGTCACTTTGTGGAACAGTTTTGGAAGAGTTCTTTTGTAAGTGTCTCAATGTCCTGAATCAATCATCAATGATAGGCAGTGTCTATCATATAAAAATCTTACAGTAGTGCCTCTATCACTAGATCTGGCCCTGGGCAACTTCTAGTTCTTTTCTGAAGTCAATGGCCATAGAAGGTCACCATTAATGGAAAGGTGACACTTGTGGAAGAGGATTTTTATAGCTGTTTCAAACAGTGGCAACACTGAAGGGATAATGGAGACAGAATATTTTGGAAGATTAATGGTAATTTATTTTTTACTGTAATATTACTTTTTAAAAATGTATTTGGTTTTTGCAGGGTCTCATTACACAGCTTGGACTCATGGTGATTCTCCAGCTTTCAGTCTCCTCAGGTGTGGGATTACAGGTGTGAGGGGTGGGGCTGGCACCCCATATGGTGCTGGGGATCAAATAGCAGTCCTTGCAGTTGCCTAAGCAGGCACTTTAGTCTGCTGAGCTATCATGCCAGCCCTGTAATTCATTTGTAAATATTCAGTGCATCATTTGAATGCGTTCATTGGTTATTATTTGTCACCATAGGAGAACTTTTTGTTTCATCAGTGGCATGGTGAAAAAGTTCCTAAAAGATTAATCACTGCATTAATTACCATTACTGTAATAAATATTCAAGACAATCAACTTATGAAGCTTTTGACTTGTGCTCCTGCTTTCAGATGGTCTGGTATAAGATCAGTTGGTCCTGTTGCCTTTAGGTGAGTGGCAAGATGGGACCTGACAGCAAGAACACGTGGTGAAGCAATACTTTTGCATCATGAAGCAAAAGGGAGTGTTGCAAGGTCAGGTCCTATAGGTCCATTTAAGATCTTTAATGATCCAAAGACCTCTCATTAGATCTCAACTCATAGTTTCTTTCACATCCTAATATTGCCATGCTGGGCACTACATCTTCCACAGCACTGCTGGTGGTAGTGGAAGTCAACTTTGCATGCTATAATCTTTTTGCTAAAGTCCCTACAAGCCAGAGAAGATTCTCTCTGCTCTTGTCTTTCTCTGTCCTCTGGCTGTCCTATCTCAAGCCATCCTTGGCATGCTTCTGTGGTTCAGCCCTGAGCTCCTTCAGACTTAGAGTACGGTGCTTACCCTTTGAGGCTCGGCACTGAGAGATCTGGCTATGGACTGCCTGTTCCACCCCAGTTCCCCAGTTAGGAGTAGGGACCAGCCTTCAGGGCATTGCTGAAACAGTTCTGGCCTAATGTTTCCTTTGAGGCCCTGCTAATCATCTCGTTCCTTTTCTTGTCCATTTTTCATCCATTTTACACTTTCTTCATAGTATAAAAACAAAAGATAGTTTCTTAAGATGATCTTTAGATCTTAAAAGCATTTCTAGTTTAGCTTTCATTACCTTTTCTTGCTCTCACATACAAAATCTATGAAGGAAGTTCGGTAATTGCTGGTTCTTCTTATTGTTCACTTCCCAGTCTTCATAATGACATTCACCCCTGTAATCATTAATTGCAATACATCCTCTTGACTTAGGTAAGAACCATTCACTGATTAGTGTGTGTCTGGAGATGAATGACACAGGGGTCAGCAAACCAAAGGGGCAAAGGCCTGCACTCGGTAGAAGGCAGTCAATAAGCTTGTGGCCTGAAAACAATAAAAAGGGAAAGGAGAGACAAGTATTCTTCTTTTATGGAAGAGCGCCAATCTTTTCAGTTGCCTCTGGGAACTGGTTTCCAGTTTCTTCAGCCTTCCCTAACACATTGTTCAGCCTTGCAAAGCAGATTTCTCACCTTCTAGTGTAGAGTCACATTGGTGATTTTACAGTGAGCTTCCAGGCCTTTGATATTTGACTGCTGCTGGGTCCTCTGTCTCTCCAGTACACATGTGGCCATTTTGGATTCTTCACCTCTGAATGTGAAAGCCTACCTAATAAGTCCATTTGTATAATTATAGATATGTCTATATTGGTTCCGTTTGTCCAGAGAACCCCAGTGAATACAATTCCTTCTGCTTACTGAAATATCCTCACACTGCCTTTTCTCTTTTATTGCCCTCCTCAAAACTGGCATAGCATTTACTCGCCTGTTCAGATGCTGTCAAGCTCCATCTCTTCTATGAATCATTCTCTGATGTATTTTACAAAAATATTCTAGCCAGAACTTGAATCAAGGATAGCACATGGATTTTGACTCAAAAGGTAACCTGAAAAATTGCTTAGGCCTTAAAGTATCATGTTGAGAAAGATGCTGAGATCACATCCGGGTCCTATTATGAGGACTACTATGTCCAATTAATAAGGTCTTTCCTGGAATGTTAGTTAAGAGTAGTATATGTGGGCCACATGTGAACTTTTTGTTGTTTTTCATAGAGGCTGCAAACAGCAAGGATGCAACATTTAATGCCATTATTTGTTTTTTATTTTTTGACAAAAATCACTAGGCAGCAGGTCCTTCATATTCATGAGTTCTCCATTTATGAATTAAATCAAGGATTGAAAATGTAAAAAAGTTTGTTTTCCCCATTCAGAATTATGTTAGCTGTTGGACTGTTATAGATGGCTTTTATCAAATTGAGGTAGAGGCCATCTATTCCAAGTTTTTGTAGAATTCTGAGCATGAATGACTGTTGGACTTTGTCAAAAGCCTTTTCTGCATCAACTGAGATGACCATGTGGTTTTTGGATTTGGCTCTATTGATATAGTGTATTACGTTTATAGATTTGAGTATGTTGAACTATCCTTGCATTCCTGGGATGTATCCTACCTGGTCATGATGAATGATTTGTTGTATTCTATTTGCGAGGATTTTATTGAGGATTTTTGAATCTATGTTCATGAGAGAGATTGGCCTATAGTTCTCTTTTTTAGTTGCATCTTTCTCTGTTTTTGGTATCAATAGCTTCCAATATTGCCAGTTATAACAATAACTCATTGCGATTATGGAATATTGGACTAAGTATAGAATTACTTTCTCTTAGTTCAATGAGAACTTTTTTGTGCCAATAATGATTAGAAAAATTATCATCTAGATCCTGTGCTCTGAATAACTACACAAGGGCAACAATATGCATTGTACCAATTATTGAGAATGTACTACTAACATATTTAAAAACTGTCACAATATATATATATATATATATATATATATATATATATTTATTTTTTTATTTTTTTATTTTTTATTTATTTATTTATTTTTTTTTTTAATACAGGACCAGGGTTCAAACTCCGACCTTTCACTTGCCAGGCAGGCACTTGTGCCATGGAGCTATCTCCCCAGCTCCACAGTGTTATTTCTTATTAAATGTAATAAGAAAAGAATATGTAAGAAAGTCTGGGCAGGGGGTTTTCCCTTGTGATTATTTCATAAAAATACAGCATAATAATTATTTACTTAACATTTATATTGATTTTATCCAGAGATGATTTAGATTTTATGGGAAGATGTTCATAGGTTATGCAAAAATACTATTCCATTTTGTAAGAGATTGGAATATATTAGGATTTCAGTGTCATCAGGTGTTTGGAGACAAACTATGGACATGTAGGCATTTATTTATGTATGTATGTATGTATGTATGTATGTATGTATGTATTTATTTTAATGGCTGGCTCAGCCTGCCTTGAGGGCAGGACTGGTGCAGCATGTGGCGCCGGGGATCGAACCGCGGTCTCTGCAGCAGCCTAAGCTTTCCTAAGCAGGTGCTTTAGACCATTGAGCCATCCTGCCGGGCCCCTCTATATTTATTTATAGAGAGCAATGTGGTATTTTGGTTTATGAGTGTATTGTAGAGAGATTAAATCAAGTTAGTAAATATATGCATCGTCTCACCAAATTATCATTCCTCATTTGTTTGCGACTTTATCTTGTCACATAGGTATGAGTCTCTTTGAGTGAATCTCTAGGTTATTTATCTCTTCTTTCTTCCAAAGATACTTTTGTGTGTATTCTTTTTCGTTAGTACATATTAAGTATGCACAATAAAACATGTCACTGTGACATTTCCATGTGTACATAGCATATTTTAATCACGACCACCTTGCTGCTAGTCTTCCTTATCCTCTTTCATCTCATATCACTATTTTACTGTAATATTTTCTCTTCTAGCTTTAAGTCATCTTCACTTTATTTTTCTGACATTCCAGATGTAAGGGCAACTATATGATACCTGGCTTTCTAAGCCTGCTTTATTTCACTTAATACGAACTTCTCCAGTTCTACCCATCTTCTTCCAAATAATGTGCGGCTGTTTTCTTTAGGGTTGAGTATGACCACATTATATATTTATACAACACTTTGTTTATCTATTCAGCTTTAGATGTACCTCTATGATGATTCTATAACTTGTTTATTGAAGATTACACTCATGTGTGTACAAGTATCTTTATAGTATGTGTGCTTTAATTTCAGATATATACTAAGGCGTGACATAGATGGATCACATGCTAGTTCTATTTTTAGTTTTCTGAGCACTCTTTCTACTGATTTTTTATATGATTGTACTAATTTACATTTGTACAAAGAATGTGTAAGGATTCCAGAATTTATTATTCTTTCATGTGACAGGAACCTGGAAAAAAGTAGGAGTAACTACTATATCTCTAGACAAAGTGAGCTTCAAACCAAGACTGATCAAAAGAGACAAAGAAGTTCTCTACATATTTGTTAAAGGAAGAATTCAGGAAGAGATAACATTCATAAATATATATGTACTAAATGCTAGGGCACTCAGTTATATAAAACAAATATTAATGGGCATAAAATACCTCAATATACCACTGCACAAATACACAGATCAAATAGACAAATACAACAAGGAAATACTAGAACTGATAAAAAAATTATGTACAAATGGAATCAGCAGCTGGAGTGTTTCACCCTATCGCTTCAGAATACACATTCTTCTCAACTGCACATGAGACAGCCTCCAAATTAGTCCATGTCCTAGCTGATAGAACATGTTTATGTAAGTTCAAAGGAGGTAAAATTATACCATGCATATTATTAGACCAGAGTGCAATGAAATTGATTATTAGTGGCAAAAGAAATTACAAGAAGTTCATAAACACATGGAAATCAAATAACACATTCCTTATCAACCAGTGTGTCACAGATAAAATTAAAGAACAAATTAGACAGTTTCTACAGTTATTTGATAATGCTGACAAAGCATGCCAGACTTATGGGACACAATGAAAGCAGCTCTAAAAAAAATAAAATTTACAGCAGTGAGCTCTATCAGAAAAAAAGAGTGAGGTCAAATGAATTCCCTAATATTGATCCTAAAACTTCTAGAAAAAGAAGAACAAGTCAAGCCAAAGCTCATTTAAAGGAGGAAATTGAAAAGTTTAAAGCATAAATTAACATAATGAAGACTAATAAAATGGTACAAAGAATCAGTAAATCAAACAATTGGTTCTTTGAATTATTAAATAAAATTGACAAACTCTTAGTCAACCTTATTAAAAAAGGAAAGAAAAGTTTAATCTGTGCAATTAGGACAGAAAAGTACAAAGTCACAATAGATTGTAAACACCTATTTGAGAACCTTTATTCTCACAAAATAATTAGATTTCTAGATGCATGTCAATTACCAAGGCTGAAGCAAGAAGATATAAAAATTCTAAATAGGTAAGCCAGTATTAGTCAGTGAAGATGAAGATGTAATTTAAAACTTTCCAACAAAGAACAGCCTAAGTCATTATGGATTCACTGATGAATTCTGCAAGAAAATTTGAGATCATCTATTTTCACTATTCCTCAAACTCTAATGAAAGTGAAAGGAAAGCAGTGGCCCCAAACTGACCCCTGAGAGAAAATATCACCCTGATGCCAAGACCAGAGAAGCACTCAATCAAAAACAAGAACTGCAGACTGATCTTGGTGAACAGAGTCCCAAAAATCCTCAATGAGATATTGGCAAACAATGTAGCAAATCATCAGGAAGATTATACACTGTGATAAAGTAGGATTTACCTCAGGGATCCAGATTAGTTCAACATATGTAAATCAATAAATGTAATAAATACAGCTTATCAAAAGAGTCAAGGACAATGCTGGGTTTTGGGCCGGTCCCGGGGCAGCCCGGCATTGGTACCAGGGATTGGACCTGGGTCCTTGTGCTTGGTTGACAGGTGCTTAGATGGTCAACCTAACTCCCTAGCCCTAGTCTGTTATTTTAAAGCAGTTTGTTTGTCTTATAGGTTTGATATGTATATGTATAATATTGGGTATAACATACACCTGATATATGATATATATGCATATGGCACTTTGTAAAATGTATGATTGTTGATTTATAAAGTCTTATTTCCCCTTAACTCTACCAGGACTAATCAAGGCAATGGAAAGAGCATAGAACTGTTGAGTCTGAGTGGCCTCAAATTTATCATTGGCTTGTGAAAAGCATTTGGAAACTTCTGAATTTCTCAGGGGTCGAATCTTTTATCAAGACTTTTTGAAGATCAATAAAAAATAATCAGAAACAGAAAAAAAAGTCAAGGATAAAAATCATGTGATCATCTCAATAGACTTTTAATAAAGTCTAATACCCAGTCATGATAAGAAAAACCTCCAGTGAATTGTAATATGTGATTTTTATCTCCATCTGATAAAAGCCACCTATAACAAAATAATGGCCAACATCATACCAAGTGTTTAAAAACTGAAAACTTTCACTTTAAAATCAGGCACGAGACAAGGATGTCCCCTATCATAGCTCCTATCCAGTATAGTTCCTGAAACATTACCAGAGAAATTAGACAAAGAAATAAAAGGAATAAAGATAGGAAAGGAAGTTAAACTATAATTGTCTGAAGAATCATGATATTCATCATAGAAGTTTTGAAAAACTCCACCAAAAGAATTCTAAATTTAATTGCCAAATTCAGTAGCATAGCTGGATATAAAGTCAACACTCAAAAATCAAATAGCATTCCTGAAATGAAATAACAACCTAACTGAGAGAGAAATTAGGGAAACTATGCCTTTCACCATAGCATTGGAAAACATGATATACTTAGGATTCAGGGTGACAAGAGAATTAAAAGGATCTTTATATTGAAAACTATAGGTTGAAGAACATATCAGAAAATGGAAAGATATCCCTTGCTCTTGAGTAGGAAGAACAAGTAGAGTAAAAATGATCATGTTTCCAAAATGGCTATACATATTTAATACAATCCTAATCAAATTACCAGTAGCATACCTCACAGAGCTAGAGAAGAGTCCTAAAATTCTTTTGCATCGAGAAGAGACTTAGGATAGTGAAAACAATTCTTGGCAATAAATACAAGTCAGGGAGCATCACAGTCAATGACTTGAAATTATACTACAGAACAACTGTGATAAAAACAGACTGATGCTGGAAACAAAAAATAAAACAGACCCAAGGATCAATGGGACAGACTTGAAGAGGCAGACACAACTATAAATACACTCATCTTTGATAAAGGGGTCAAACATGTTCACTGTAAAGATAGCCTCTTTAATAAATGTTGCCAGAAAAACTGACTTTCCACCGGCCACAATTAAGGCTAGACCTATGTCTTTCACCAGGCAATAAACTAAAATTAAAACTATTAAAGACCTCATATTAAAGCAGAAACACTCCATTTGGTATAAGAGAGAGAAGATAAATCCTTGAAGACATATGTATAAGCAAGACTTCATGAACAAAATTCTGATTGCATGGGCAATATCATGAAGATTCAACAATGGGTTGTGATCTTTTTACCAAGCTTTTACACAGTAAAAGAAACCACCAGCAGAGTAGAGAGACAATCCACACAATGTGGACATTTTTTTGCCTCATTGTTCTTCAAAAGACGGATGTCTAAAACATATAAGTAACTGAAAAAAAATCAGACCTTACAAATTTAAAGACCCAGTTAAAAATAGGGATTGAGATGGTAAACACTTCTCAGATAAAGTAAAAATGGCAAATAAATACTTGAAAAAATGTTCAACATCGCCAGAGATAACCATTCTCACCCAAGTCAAAGAAAAAAAGGTATAAAATTCAACAACAAGGGCTGGGAGATAGCTTTGTGGCACGAGTGCCTACTTGACAAATGCAAGGTCATGAGTTCGAACCCCAGTGCCACCAAAAAAAAAAAAAAAAAAAAAAAAAGATACCATTCTCACTCAAGTGAGAAGTAATCTCCAGGAATTTTGATTTACATTTCTTTAGTGACTAAGCTTATTGATATTCTTCTGTATAATTGTTGGGCTTTTTTTTCCTTCTTTCTCTTTCTCTTCTTCATTTTCATTTTCTTCGTCTTGTTTCTCCTACCTTATCCTCTTCTTTTGTGTGTTCTCCTCTACCTTGTTCATTGTATCTGAATCCTGCAGTTTTTGACTCTTCACTAAAGTTGAAATGGCCATAAAAGTTAAATGTTTTTAATCAATTCAGGGCCTGAAGGCAGCTATAAAAATGCAGCTGAAGACAACCAGGAAAGAGAAGCTCTAGAACTGCTTCAGAAAGTGGTAACAAGAATGGGAGAAGAATGTTTAAAGAGCTGAGTGTGGTAATAGCTGCCTGTAATTACAGCACGTGGGGGGCTGAGGCAGGAGGAGCTGTGTGAGTTTGAGGCCAGCTTGGGCAATGTAGTAAGTCTAAGACCATCCTGAGCTGAGGCCCTGTACCAAAGCAAACAAACAAACTAAACAAACAAAAAATAACAAGGGAAAGGAAGGAAAGAAGAAAGAGGAAGTTGTTTTGAAGGGGATGATAAGTTTTTATTGTAAAAAATTACAAAAACTCTTTTATTAGTAAATGTTTGTAGTACATAATGACAGCACTCACTGTTGGAGTTTGGTACATGTATAACCATTTCAAGTCCTTTTGTTTTTGAAGAAAGATCCCTCCATTCTCCTTTTTTTGCAGCATCAAATTTATTTATTCATCTTAAAAGAAATTATAAAGTTAATTATCATATGTACAGATAGGCCAAAGAATATAAAACATGGAAAACAGTTACAATAGGCCAAAATACACCTTTAGATGCTTGTAGTGGATCACAATACCTTTTTATCTTTCTCCTATATGTCTTTTAATTCACGCACTCTCTATATTATATACTATAATATATTGTCATATATTATAATATATTACATATGTTATAATATATTACATGTGTTGAAAGTATGTATTATATATATACTGAAATTTTTATGTAAGACAAACTATGTGATATTTACGCCATGTATTTGACTTAGTTCACTTAATAATATTTTCTCAAAATGCATCCTTTTTATTTTGTGTGCTGGCAATAGAACTCCAGCCCTATGTCTTCAAGGCAAGAGCTCTACCACTGAGACACATCCCTAACCCAGGTGATGGAAACATTTTTCTTGCACGTGGTCCAAGTTTATCCTTTATGGTAGAATAGTACTCTACTAGGTCTAATACCACAGTGGTTCAGTGCGTTCAGATGTGGTGAACATATAGGCCTATTCTAAGATTTAGCTGTTATGAATTGTGCTGTTATAAAGGTGGATATACATACTCATGATGTCTTTACCTATATTGGGTAGACCCTTAGAGGGGAAAATAGTTGGGTGAAATGGAATTTCTACTTTCAGTTTTTTGAGGAATCTCCATACTGGTTTCCACAGTAGCTGTATCAGTTTATACTCCCACCAACGAGAGTGGAGAAAAGGTTTTTTCACCCCACAGCTTTACCACAATTTGTTATTGGTTGTTTTCTTTATGATAGCCATTATTCTTTGAGTGAGGTGCAATCTGTTATTTTAATTTACACTTATCAAGTGGCCAGAGGAGCTAAGCATTTTTTCATGTACATATTGGCCATTTGTATTTCGATCAAGAAGTGATTACTTATTTTGGGATGGGTCTTTAAATGTGTTAATATCTATTTTTTTTGACTTTGTTGAATATTCCAGGTATTAGTCCTTTGAGTAGTTAGAAAAATTGTTTTTCCACCCTGTAGGTTGTCTCTTCATATATTTACTGGTTTCCTTTGCCGAATTTCCTTTGCAGAAATTTTAAAGTTTTGTTTTATCTTATTTGTTGATTCTTGGTATTATTCCTTTTGCAAATGGAGTTTAATTCAGAGAGTCTTTGTGTCTACCTTTGTCTCCTAGAGATTTATCTAATTTGTCTTCCAATAGATTGGTTTTGTTCTAAAGTTTAAATCTATGATCCATTTTGATTTTAAAAAGACAATTTTAAGAAACAACCTTTATATGTCCATTTCACCCCCTTTTCTGTTTTTCTATGTATTTGGTACAGGGTCTACAGGGTCTCACTATGTAGATCAGACTCACAGCGATTCTCCTGTTTTCAGCCTCCCAAGCCCTGGGAATACAGGTGTGTAACACCACACCCAGTCTCCATCTTGGGCTCAGCACACCCTGGAGTTGGGGCCAGCATGGCATGCCTGGGATCGAACCCTAGCCACTGCCTCTGCGTATTCTGGTGCTTCAGTCCACTGAGCTATTTGGCTAGACCTTATTTTTCTCTTTTCTAGTGACATGCTCTTTTTAACCTTGAAAAAAAATCTATGTAATGCAAAAGGTTCTTCCCTCCTCATCTGGATGTAAAATTTTAGAAGAATAGGTCCAAAACCAATGTAAGTAGCAGTGTGGCAACTTAAAATCGTGACATCTTCCTGCATTGGCCACTGTGTATAATTTTTATTTTCTAAAGGTCATAGACTGGCAAGCCCATTGCCTATGAGTAGAAACAGTCATGTCTTAACTTTCAGTTAATATGAACCAGACAAGTTCCAAATTTGGGCTAAATATGACAAGAGCAGAAGGCAGCTGGGGTCTGCGCCTTGGTTGACCAGATGCCTGGGATCATTTCTGGACAAGCACAGATCTGCTTTAAATCCATTCTCAGGCATTTCTTTAGGTGATAATTGTGGCTGCTTCATAAATAATTGTTCTATGCTCCTTAAATCAGGACCAATGGAGTTCCCACAAAATCCAACCAAGAGTCTGATTCGTTTTTCTAGCTAGCTTCTTTGAGGGAAGGCTGCACCACTTTTGGGAGAAGACAGATGCTAGTAGCTGGTGACAGCTGTGGGGCCTTGGCAGGGCAGGCTAAGGTGAAGGAAGATGGGGCGGACTAAGTACGCCTCACAAAAGGCTGTGGCTCTTGTTGAGTGTGGTCAGCTTGTGATTTAAAAGGATATTAAAGGAATAAAAAAAATAATTGGTTTCAATTCCAGTGACTCTTGTCTGTGCCATTCTCACTATTAATTGAGTTACCATACTGTGCCCAATAAAGATTTAACCGAGCGAAACATGGCACATTTGTAGGCCCAGCGGGTTGCTTATTGGGCTGCAGAGCCTGGCCTCTGTGAGGAGCATGGAGTGATGGGCTATCAGCTTCACACTCACCCTCCAGCTGGGCTCTTGGCTGTTTGAAAGAGCCAATCCAAGTGACTCTAGACCGTAAGTAAAAGGAGCAACCTCATGGCGCATATAGACTAATGGTGCAAAGAGATTTGATAAGGAGCTTTGGTGAGTGAGGTTACTATCTTAGTACCTCAATGGAGAGGCAGTAGAGGATGATAAATAAGAGCTCAGCGCCTGGAGTTTGTGAGACCTTGTATACAGTTTTAATTATTGCTCCATGAAGGTCCTTCCCCTTTCCAATATAGACTGGTATGATTCCTCCCAAACTGATTTACACTCGGTCATATCACCTCCTTTGATATTTTAGCAGATGTGATCAGGCTTGAAATACACTTGAGTGACTGGGTTTCTCTTTTTTTTTGTATTTATATTCACAACAGGACCCAGTTGAGAACAGCCAACATTGGCTGAATTACAACTGACTGAAGATTCCCAGCAAGAAATTAAAAGTTGTTGTGAGCCACTTTGTATAGATAGGCATGGCCTGTTAGGTAGCTGGCAAAACCATCTGAATAAACATGCTCTCTTTGCTGTCATCTGGTTGTATTATTCCGGTAGCATACCACTTTCTTTAGACCTTAATTGTTTCATCTGAAAAATGAACATCATAAGTACTACTTCAGAGGCCAGCATAAAATGAGGCAATATCCCTTCACATTTTCAAAATAGAATACTTATATTAATGAAAAAATATTATGTTATGTTTTCTCAATAAAAAGCTTTACAAATTTAAATGGAAGCATTAAACTTTGAATAAGAAATGGACCTGGTTGTCTTTGAAAAGAACATGCTCAGGAAGAAGGAACCATTTGTGATGCTGGGGCCAAACAGGGCTTAATAACTGAAAAGATTAAGTTAAAATAGAAGTGAAGTACTTTTTCTTAGGAGAAATAGGATAAATGTTTTAAAGGTGAGATTAATAGACATTAATGAGAAAGAAGGAGTTAATACAAATGATATAAAAAGAATGTGGTGCTCGCTTCAGCAGCACATATACTAAAATTGGAACAATACAGAGAAGATTACCATGGCCCCTGCGCAAGGATGACATGCAAATTTGTGAAGTGTTTCATATTTTTCTGCTTCCTTTTAGTCCAAAGAGAAGAATTTTCTTTTCCTTTTTTTTTTTTTTCTTAGCAACATCAATAGGAAGGTGGGTCATGCCGACTTACTGTGCTCTGTGCTCTGTAGAACAATTGTGAGGACAATATGCAATGTGTTAACTGTTAAAAAAAGAATGGTTATCTTAGCCCAGGCACTATGTGGTCATTAAATACAAATGCTACTGGTAAGTTCCTCTCAGCTCTAGTTGATATTTCTGGATAAGAAACTCTTTTGCCTCCCTCCACTTTTAAAAGATATTTACATACATCTTAAGTCATGTATGTAAATGTCTAGTAGAATTCAGCTGTGAATCCATCAGGATCTGGACTTTTTTTTTTTCTCTTTTTCTCTTTCCCTTCTTTCCTTCCTTCCTTCCTTCCTTCCTTCCTTCCTTCCTTCCTTCCTTCCTTCCTTCCTTCCTTCCTTCCTTCCTTCTCTCTCTCTCTCATTCTGTCTCTTTCTCTTTCTCTTCTCTTTCTGTTTGTTTCTCTTTCTCTTTTTCTTTCTCTTTCTCTTTTTTTCAGAACCAAGGATTGAACTCAGGCCCTTGCGCTTGCCAGGCAAGCACTTATTCTACTGAGTTATCTCCCCAGCCCCAGGACCTGGACTTTTCTTTGTTTCTAAGATTTTTTAAATTACATTTTTAACTTCATTAGCTGATATTGGGTTATTCAGAATTTTTATACCATCTTCATTTGCTTTTGGCAATTTGTACCTATCTAGAAATCTGCCCATATCTTTTGTGTCTTCAATCCCGTAAGGGTAAAGATTTTCAAAATAGCTATTGATGATCTTGTAAATTTCCACAGCATCTGTAGTAATATTACCCTTTTATTTCCTCTTTCTGATGAGGTTGGCTAGAGTCTTATTTGTTTTATTTAATCTTTCAAACAACCAGCTTTTTCATTCATTAATTCTCTGTATTGTTTTCTTTGTCTTAATTGCATTAATTTCTGCTCTAATCTTTGTAATTTCCTACCACCTTCGGACTTTGAATTTGGTTTGCACTTCTTTTTCTAAAAACCTGTGGTGCATAATCAGGGTATTTATGTGTTCTTGTTCTGTATTCCTGATGTGTGAGTTTACTGCTACAATTTCCCTCTGAGAACTGCTTTCATTGCATCTCAAGAATTCAGTAAGTTGTGCTTGAGTTTTCATTGCATTTTAGATATTGTTAAATTTCTTGTTTAATTTCATCAGTAACCCTTTGGTTGTTGAGTAGGGCATTATTTAATTTACATATGTTTATGAGCTTTTTTTGTCATTTTTTTTTGTCATTAATTTCTAGTTTCATTGCAGTGTGGTCAGATGACATGCATGGGATAATTTCTGTTTTCTTTCATTTATTTAAGTACGATCTATGGCCTAATAATATATGGTCAATTTTAGAGAATGTCCCGTGTGCATCTGAAAAGAATGTATATTCAGATGTTATTGGGTGGAACACTTTACATGTCTTCTAAACCCATTTGTACAAAGGTTTGGTTCATTTCTGCTGCCTTTTTGTTATTTTTTCATCTAGTTGGCCTATCTTTTTGAGATAAGGGAGTATTAAGGACCCCTGCTAAGATTGTGTTACTGGCCATCAGATTTTTCTTTTTTTTTCAACTTTTTTATTGTTTAAATTTAACAATGGTTATATTACATATTTTCATCATCAGATCAGTTTAGATTAATACATATAGGTATATAAGATTGATCAAACAATTAAACACTAACTGGCCATCAGATTTTTCATGTCCACTAAATTTTGTCTTATTTGTTGGGTGCTTCCATATTTGGTGCATGCATATTTATGGGTGTTATCTCTTCCTCTTGAATTTTTCTCCTAACCAGTATACAGTGATATTCTTTATCTCATGCAGTCATTCTTTGTTTGAAGTTCAGACTGTCTGTGAATAGAATAATTACCCCTTCCTTTTTTCTGAGTTACTGGGGCACGTAGTATTGTTTTCCATCTTTTGACTTTTAGCCTATAAATTTGTTTTTGGGTTAAATGTGTTTTCTTGTTTGATTTATTTATTTTTATTTTATTTCTTAATCCACTCTGTCAGTCTGTTTCTCTTAATTGGTGATTTGGTGAATTGAGTCCATTTACACTGGTGGTTATTATTGATATGGATTGGCTTGGGTTTGTCATGTTATTTGCCTGCTGTTCTCTATTTTTCTCCTCTGTTTTCTCTGTTTGGTGGGTTCTTTTTGTTGTTATTCTTAGAGTCTGGTCATTTTTTTCCCTTCCTGGAATGTCTTTTGGTATTCTGTGTGGGATTGGTTTGATAGTCATGAATTTATTTAGTCTTTTTCTTTATAATGGAAATATTTTACTTTTTCATTAAACTTGAATGAGAATTTTGTACAGTATATCGGTCTTGTTTCAAATTTGTTTTCTTGTAGGACTTGTAGAAACTCTTCTCTCCATGCTTATCTTGACTTGATGGTTTGTGATGAGAAACCTACAGTTACTTGGATGGATTGTTCCTTAAATATGATCTGCTTCTTTTCTCTAGCAGCTTTAGTATGTTGCTCTTGTGCTGAATTTCTTAGGTCCTGATTATTATATGTCTGGACATAATTTTAATTTGATTGATGTTCTTTGGAGCTTTATATGCTTTGACTACCTGAACATCAGATTGTTTCCCCATATTTTGGAAGTTTTGTGACATTGCTTCTGCCTGTATTGTTTTTATGTCATTTATTTCATTTTATTTTTTTGCGGGACCAGGGTTTGAACTCCTGACCTTTCACTTGCCAGGCAGGCTCTTATGCCATGGAGCTATCTTCCTGGCCCCTTTTATGCCATTTATGTTGGCTCTTTTTTCTCTTTCATGCCTATTAGTTTTATGTTGTTCATCTTTGCATAGACTTGCAGCTGTTGAATTTTTATTTCCTGGATCCTTGTTGTTTTTAACAGAACTTTACTTTACCTTTAGTTATAGCGGTGTCTTCAAGATCTGAAATCTATCTTTACTTTCATTCAACTGGGTTTCCCAACATTTAATAGAGTTTTAAATTTCCTGTATGTCTTTGAATCTTCTTCATGAATTCTATTTCTTTCCTGCATTACTCGTCTAAGGTTTCCACTGTTTTTCTATTCTCCTCTAGTTTTTCATCAGTGTTTTCCTTAGAAGGACTTAATAATTCTTTCATTATAGTTATCATTTTTTAAAACCTGGAACAGTATTTCTGGTTTGATTTTGTCTATACCCATCTTCAATTGTTTGTATAATTCATTTGCTATTATTTCAGAGATTTTAGGTGTGTGCCTCCCAATTTCTCTTTTTTTAAGTTTTAAAAAATTGTGAAAGACAGTACAACTAAGAATTAAAACAGAATTACAATTCAAACAGAATTTCACTTAACAATCTAATATGAATTCCACAGTATTTGTTGCAATACATAGTGTTGTCTTCCAATCAATTATTCAAATTACCAGGTACGTGCATGTAAAATTGGAAGAAGAAAGAAAAAAGGAATCATATGAAAAATTAAGAAGACAATAAGTCCAAACATTAGAAAAAAAGGAGAGAAAAAAATGAAAGCCTTAATTGTTTTTTTACATAGACCAGCAGAAATGCACAATATAGTTGTCCAGACCATCCTGCCTTCATATGTAGATAAAACTGTCTCCTACTCCCTCTCCTGTTCTTATCTTCAACTCAGCAACTCTCCCCTTTTAAAGAAGTTCATTCCCTTTTCCTAGTATTATTGTAGCCTTCAGATTGCATTTTTCTCTTTCAGGTCCAATGTTTGCATACGTGAGTCTGATTTATTGTGCTTAAGAATATGTTCTCTAATGCCTTCATTTACTGACAAAAGACTCAAAATTATGCTGTTGTATTGCTAAATGACACTCCATTCTGTAAAAATAACAGATCTTATTTATCCATTCTTCAGTTGATGTACATCTGGATTGTTTCCAGGATTTAGCTATGAGAAGTGGCACTGCTATAAATATGGGTGCACATATATTGCTGTGGTATGAGTTTTTCAGTTCTCCTGGAAAAATATGCTTGTGTCTCGTGGATTTGTCTTGCCTGGGCTTGGAGTATGAGATTGTATTTTGCTGCCTTGTTTTACCAATTTCTATTTCAGAGAGAACTCTTTACTTTGATCTCTGTGCTACTTTTTGGTAAAGTTTGATTCTAGAAACCTGTGTCATTGGAATCAGAACCTCTCCCTAAAGAGTCTGTTCTTTAGTTATATGTCTTGTGTCAGAGATTCTTGGTTTGTTGTGTTCCAAGATTTTGCCTTCTCTATTGAGATTGTGGTATTGATTTGCATCCTAGAGTCTTCTAGGCAGATTAGTTCATCTATATTATCTCCTGACTCCTCTGTGACATGAGGATATTCCCATAGGTCTGGGCCTCAGTCTTAGCCTCACTGGGACTAGCAGTATGTCTCAGGTCACTGGCCTCAGCTTCAGGCCTCAGCCCCTCTTCCCAGGATAATGCCACTAAATTTTTCCTGTCCAGTGTCACACAAAGCAACTCAGCACTGAGTTCTGCCCTCTGGGTCACTTGCCATGCTGCTCTATGCTGTTTTAGCCCACTGGGTCTCCCACCAAGCTGCTCTACACTGAGTTCTGCTGCCTGATCACACACTGAACTGCTCTGAGTTAGTGCTTATGTCATTTGATCAGTTATACAGGTCTACATCTGGTAATTTATTTTATTTCATTTATGTTATGGCCGGCTCAGCCTGCTCTGGGGGAGGGGCTGGCGTAGCATGTGGTGCTGGGGATTGAGCCACGGTCCTTGTGGTTGCCTAAACTTGCTTAAGGAGATGCTTTAGACCACTGGGCCATCTCACCAGTCCCTATATCTGGTCATTTGAACAATTATTTTTAATATATGCTTTCTTTAGATAGTTCAATGTCAAGATTTAGAGTATGGGTACAACATTTTACAGTTGAGGAAGCAGAATCTTAGACAAAAATCCCAGATTGTATACAGAGCAGGTTGCTGTTCTGAGTCTAAAACTCTGATCTTGAACAAGGAATGAATGAACTAACATTGTCATAGTCTGTCCAGTCAGACTACTCCACTTTTCTCCATTATGATCATTGACATTTTTAAGAATCTGCACATGAACCCACTAGGAGGTCTCACTGTGGCCACAAGGTTCATACTGGAGGAGCACGTGACTGCAGACACGATGGATGTGAGAGAGAAGAATCATGGCTTGGCGCACTCATTGTGATCGTTGAGCTAGGTTCCCAACAAGCTCCAGGTAACCAAACTTGTCTTCTAGAAATTCTAATGAAGTAGGGAGGACCTCAGCATGGTAAGGAAGAGGATCTGAGTATATCCAAGGCTTCTCTAATTCTAGTCAGGGGCCTGGAACTCTACAAGATAACTTTAGGGGGCGTCTGGTGTCTGAAGAGCCCAGATCTGGCCTGCCTACAGCTCACTTGGCCAGGGGCTTCCTGAAGTTCCTGATAGCAGATGTACTTTGCAGTCCACACCCTGTTCTGTTCAGAGGAGCTGGTGGCACATGAACAACATTCAGATTAGGAAGGTGCACCAGACTTCATCTCCCTGGGTACCACACAAGCAATGAAAGTATCTTTGACCTGCTCAGAGTAGTGAAACATCATGATGCCCCAGCTGTTATGCTGGGCCAGCTACACACTTGGTTATGCAGCCTATCTGGCTCACTTTGGGCAGATGACAGTTACATGATGTCTTGAACTTTGCCTTGATAATCTACTTTGGGTAGGTCACTATGAGATCATTTTCTACTGCCTCAACTTCCCTACTGAAGAATATTTTGTTTCTCAATATGTAGAAAGCACCTACCTAGACCCTAAACAATTGCACAGAGCAGAGCTCTCCTCTACTAATTAGGAATGCATATATTTTATCATGAAATAAACTTCTCTTATGTTGAATCTAGATATTAAGGATATGATAAAGCATTTGGTGGCTAGCAGTAGAAGTGTACAGGCTAAACTCTTTCTGGCTACAATGCTTGATCCAAAAAGTAGTCATATGTCTTAAGTGTGATCAATCCTAACATGCAACTCAGTATGTGACACTAATGGAGACATGATATTTATATTTTCTTGTGGTAGGATCATTAGCTACAAAGGTCAAACAAGCAGGGATTATTGTGGTCATTATTAACTCCTTAAGAAGAAATCCTTTCTGAGGATGAATCAAACCCAGAGGATTACAAAGCTAAAAAATGGCAAAAGTGGTACAGAAAGATATTTGAGCACATAGAATTATTTATATCTGAATTCTTAGAAATTATAGCTGTGTTTTGTTTCAGTTTAAGATAGTTTGAGTTCTCATTCAACTAAGAGAAAGTAGTTGCATGAGTATTCCAACTAATATATATATATATATATATATATATATATATTCTTTTTTTTACTAATATTGTTTAAGTAAGATATCATGTCTGCATCCTGTACTCTGAACAACTACTGCAAAATAACAATATGCAATGTGTTAGTTATTGTTTAACTGTCCTACTAACCTGTTTTGAAACTGTTTCATTGCAGTTCCTCACTAAAATTAAAAAAAATAATAAACAGTAAAAAATAAAGAAAGAAAAAAACTAGATAGTTTGAGTTGAGTTTCTGCTGCAGCTGAAAGGAGCTGACGCTAAGCTATCCATGAGTTGTTTGCAACAAAATTCATTTATGAAACTTTGGAGTTCTCTGATTTTCACCCTCTGAACCTTTGAATTAAATTAGTTGCCATGTGAAAAAGTGGGCAACTGATCGTAGCTAACTCTGATTTTGTGACCTCAGGTTTTATTGCACGAATCTCTTTCAATTTCTAAATCCTGGAAGGGCTGCTTGAGTAGTAACTTGATATTGTATCTTAACAGTTTGATCGGAACAGAACACTTCTGTGCTCCTTTCAAATGATCTGAGCCACATTGCCACTCTTGCTATTTTCCGCTAACTTGCTTTCTCTTTCTGTCAAGCCCTAGAAGCAGCAATAAATTAAACCAAGCATCAATAAACACATTTTCCCTCAACTTATGTTTCCAGTTGCCAGAAGTCATTTCTCTATGGTTGACAGAAAGCAGGCTTGATTCCAGAATGAAATACCCTACATAGTTATTGATTTTCCTGTGATAATAGAAATAGAAATTTATTAAAATATCACCATACATTGGGACCTAAGCCTTGCTTGCAAAGATTGCCATCCCTTCAGGAGAATTCCTAGACTTCTTAGGTTTTCCCATGCCAATTAAAATTAAAATCCTATACCTAAATTTGTCATTTACAATTCTTCACAACCTGACCCGCACCTTTCTTTCCAACTTCATTTCTGTCTCTGTCTTTCAGTTACATTGCATTGCTTGTGTTCCCAGAACACAAATCTCACATTGCCATTTCTTTGCTTTTATTCATGGTGTTTCTCTTACCTTTAGTGCCTTTTCTCTGGTTCACCTGTCTATACCCACAGTTCCTCATCTTCCTAGGCCAGGTTGGAATGCCACCATATGTATGTTTGGTGCACGGTCTCACTACGCAGTTCATACTGGCGGGGAACTTCCTGTTATCAGCCTCTACAGCACTGCGATTACACGCAGGCATCATCATGCCTGCTCTAAACATGTCTTAATTTTTTTCTGGTACCAGGGATAGAACTTCCGACCTTACACTTTACACTTGCCAGGCAGGCACTTATACCATAGAGCTATCTGCCTGGTAGGAATGCTATCTTTTGTACGAGGCTTATGTTGATAATTTTGGCTAGAGAGAATGTTTTTTTCTGGTAAGAAAACTCAGCAGCACTTTCCATCTACTCCTCTTTTATCAGTCGCCACACTCATCAGAACATTCATATGACACTAACCTCAACAACTGCCACGGCTAACCTGACCCAGTATTGCCCGCAGTAGCGACTGTCACCACGCTGCCTTCCATTGTTCTCAGTAAGAAGGCTGTCAGGATCCAGAGCCAGCATTCAACTTGAAGATGTCTCCAAAGCTGGAAGTTTTTACTATTGTGCTTTACTAATTTTTCCTATTATAAATAGTTTGGCAATGTTTCCTATACTATATGTTTTAAGTTTAGGTTACAAATTCTCAAAAGGCAGGGAATTAATTTAATTCATTTTTGATAAGCCTTCAAGATACCCAGTAGAGGATTAGACAGCTAGTATATCCTTAAGAAGTATTTGGATGAATGAACTAGTAACATGTATTCAGTGATGGAATTGCTTTCAGAAACTATAACATTATTAATTATTGGTTTTAGAATGCCAGAAACCTTTGAAGATTTTCCTTTACAATTACATGTAATATGAGTCTGTCTGTTGGTTGGTTCTAGGAACTGAACTTAGGGACTTGTGCTTGCCAGGCAGGCACTGACTCACTGAGCTGAGTTCTCAGCCCTGTGCTAGGACTTTAAAATTTAAATCATCTTTTAATTGGTGACTGGGAAGAAAATTCAGGAGCATCATGGATACAAGAGGCAAGGTGGAGGTTAATAATTTGAAATATTTGATACGGATTCCATCATCTCCATCTGTAGCTAATTGAATTATTATGCCATAATTAGGATTAATGTATAAGAAAGAACCATCGTGATTTAATGGGCTGTTACAGATATATATCTTGATGTTCTGGCTCAAGACAAACAGCTCTTCCTCTTTTTCCTCAAACTGCTGACCCAGCAGATCAGTAATCCTCAGCCTGACTTTATGACATGCCAACTACATTCTCTGACCCTCATGTGAACACTGCTCTGGGGCAAGATCATAATTCCACCTTTCTTCTGCTCAGCGAAGTGTATCAGGAAGTTAGTAGTAAAAGTGATGATATTTTAATTGTTTTCATTCTATCTCAATTGGGGAGGATCACTGGAAGATTTTACATATTGACCGTATTGGTAACAAATAGGCTATAACCTTTTTTCAATGGATGGGGAGATACCGTATTTTGAAGCTTTTCCATTCAGAGCTGGCAGACTTAGGTGTTTGTCCACCACACTAAGAAATATGATGAGTAGCACTGAGGAGTTTGGGAAATCAGAATCAGTTCTCATCTACTTGTACATTACTTGGGAGTTGCTTTATAGCTAGGAAAACGCCCAGCTTGCTCTCTTGTCTCAATTTATAGTGGAGTAAATGGATGCAGAGGAAAGTTCCATGTTTTCGTTCTCTGTGGTCACATCATACACAGGCGGTTAAGATGACCCCCCAGTAAGGCATGATGATGTTTTGTTTTCACTGGGCCGCTGCTAAAACCATGTTAAAGCCCAAGTATCATCTGCTGTGCTCTAGGAAGCTGGCTAGCAGGGTTGGTGATGCTGCCCAGAATGTAAGTGTATTTCTCCTGGCTGACACCGACTCTTAGATTCTGCAGCACTTTTTTTCTTCATCCATTGCTGAAAGTTACTCAAGGAAAAGCAGCACACAAGGTAGTGACCTAAAGGCAAATGAAAATTTGTGTTGTATTAAATTAACATGTCATTTTCCCTAGAGTCCTAACACAGATGTGAAAATACTTGCTCACCATTAGGGGTAGATAAAATAGATTCTAAATGCTATGCTTGAAGACTGGGCTTTGTAAGTCTTGGTTTTTTATATTACTATAATAGTTGAATAAAATGATAGCTAGAACTTGTTAATATCCTACTTTAAGATTAGTCATTCATTGGGTCAGTGGATGTAATTCTTTCAACAATACTGGAAGCCAAGTATTTCTGTTTATACTTTGGAGTTGGAGAAGTTGAAACTTCATAGCATCCATATCTAATGACTACATTGGAGTGGCTGAATGGGAAGCACAAAAAAGAAGGAATTCAGCGTTTCTGGGAGGGTTAAGAGATCCTAGGTGTCAGTAAAAGGTACTTCTGGGGTGGAGAACAGATTTTAAAGTCAGACAGACTAATGTTAGAATAACTTATGATCTGTGTCACCTTTCTGAAAACAACTCATATACTTATTACTGTAGTTAGTGTATATTATATAATAATAAATGATAGCAAAAATAATCATTGTAATTATTATTACTACCTCCAAGAGCTAAGACATAATCCTGGGACTGTTTGGTTCTAAAATTCACACGTTTTTGAATTGCACATATACTCCCACATATTTTTAAATTTATTTATTTTTTAAATTTAACAATGGTTATATTACATATTTTCATCATCGGATCAGTTTAGATTAATAGATATCGGTGTATAAGAGTGATCAAACAGTTAAACGTTAACACTTTCAATAAACATTAATTTTTTTCTCTTTCTTTTTTTTAACAGTTGATACATTGTATATTGTCCTCATAATAGTTGTACAGAGCACAGTGTGTGGGCATGACCCACCTTCCTATTGATGTTGCTAAGGAAAGAAGAAGAAAAAAAATTCTCTTTGAATTCAGAGGAAGCAGATGCATACACAGTCCAGTGTTCCACAATTGCAGTGGACCACCAGTGAAACTTGCAACGTTGGAGGCTATTGATCCAAGCCTCCTACAGCTCATCTCACCAATCTAGCTCTGCGTTTCATGCCTTGTAATTAAGCTGTTTTTGCTGGGTGATCAAGGGCAAGTCAAAGCAAGACCTGTATAACAAAATATTCATCTTTTGTATCTTCCAAGGTCAAATCCCCTCAGGATTAACTTTGGAACCATATACAGTGTTTTGTAGAACTGCTGTCAGTGTCAGCCTTCGGGATGAGTCACAGCCATTGCTTGGTCAGTTTGCTTTTTGTGAAAGCTTGAGAGAATGTTTTTCTTTGGGTGACTGTCCACTCCTACATAGTTGTTTAATGAATAGGTTTTACCTAATAACTTATCACAGCTTTTCTCTCAACGCATGTGTTTAGGACTATTATCCAGGTAGAGTAGAGCACTAGAGATTGGTGTTTGATTTCTCTCACAACCAATAGTCTTTAACAGTGTGGTGAGGCGTCCTATTTATTCCTATAAACACTGTATTGTAGAATGTGGATCTTCGTGTCTCAGTTAGGAACTTGGAGGATATCTCTTTATTTGCCTTTATGCTTCCATTGTTGTAGAGATTTTCTAGTGAGTCAAAAGATATATTAATGAATGATTTGGAGGGGTTCACCGTGTTGCTGAATCTCACTCTTAAGATTTTCATTTCCTTCCTAGTGAGAAATTTGTAATTCCATAGTTATTTCTGTGAATAGCAAAACTTTCGTATTTCCCCCTACAATCTTTTGAGCTGCTTGAGGCAAATATTGATTGGATTTATAGGATAAGAAGACCTAGGCTGTGAGTCTTCCATAAAGAAAAGTTCTTGATATTGGGTGGTGTGGTCTTAGATTTAGTAGATTGCAGCCTTTCCTTATATTCTATCTTTGATTCTATCCAAAAAATTCTCTTGGAGATGGTGGAGAACTTTAAGATTCTATGTTTAATTTTGGATTAATGATGATGGGAATAATTGATTAGAGGAAAGGATAAACAAGAGATTATTGTATAATGATGAAGAAGAGAGGCACTGGAATCAGACAGACCACAGTTCTAATTCAGACTGCCACTTATGAGCTAGGTCACCTTGTGAAGTTAAGTTATCCTATGGGAATTCAACTTTCTCCTCTGCAAATGGAATTAAAATGCTAAGTACCATAGTTAGCATGAAGATTCAATGAATAATTACTCGTAAAATGCTTCTATAATGCACAGCAGAAGATAGCTTCTCAGTAATTAGAAGCTATTGTTATTATGAGTCAGACGAGAATATTATGTGCAAATTATAATTCAGAATACATAATCCCTTTAAAACGAATGAAGTCCCATCTGTAAGGGTACAAGTTGGATTTTCCAGCAAAACCTAAGCCTGTGAAGGTTTTGGCCTTGTGTGAGTTTCCGTAGATAGTGTGATCAATTTTACTGGTTTCTTGGGACTGTGAGGTTTTCTGGATGTGGGATTTCTACTGCCAAAGTGGTTAAAGACTTGAGATGATCATACTATCCATCATAGATGCTTGTCAACTTCTCTGTATTTTGTCATCTTGCATTTTCTCTACTGTAGCTCTACTACCCACCTTCGGAATATCCCTGGCTTAACACAGGCCAACTGCTTTCTTCTCTTTTATTTGGTTTTGAACTGCTTATCTTCCACTCTTCAAAATTTATCAGGAAAGTTCTGCCATACAATTATAATTACATACATTTAATGTGTATATGTGATTAAGTGCCATTATTAACCTTGTTAATGTTCAAGGTGCCATTTTTGGCCAGTAGTAGATATCTAATTTTGTTCCTTAACCCTTCTGACATCATCATTGTGTTGTGACTGTTTCCAAGGACAAGATGTAGAACTTAAGCCTAGTTGCTTTCAGGACCTGCTCCTTGGAAAAAAGTTGTATAGTATGATAGGTCATTACCGCTAATTGATGCATTGCTTCAAGGCCTTTATAGGGGCATAGGGAATATAAATTTTTAATTTGTAGTGAAAAATTACTTCATAAGCTTATTTTAATTCTTTCAATTTACATTTAAGATTATAGTGGTTTTATTTAATCTTACCAATTTTATATCTGTACAGTTTTTATATTTGATGGAAAACCAGGTGCTTAATGACAGTACCGTAACAACTAGCGTACTTTATCCACAGTATACACAAAAATCAGCCTCAGACTATCAATGCCAGTGCTACACCAATAACATGACAAATGCAAACAGTTAAAAATGTTTCTGTTCTTTGCTTATATCGCACTAGGAATCAACAGCTAAGCTCCAGTAACTTAAAGTAACTGAAATCATTCCTTTTTGATAACTATGCCTCTAGCTGTACACTGGTGAACTAATTTGTTCCATTTGATTTTTCACTTAAGGCATTACTTTAATTTTATTTTGTAATTGTAAAATTTTTACATGGTTCTAAAGTCTACTACACAATGTGAAATGTAAGAATTCTTTCCTCACCTTTCACCTCACTCCTTGTTCTTTCCAACTCTTGGTCCCATTTCCCACTCAAAAAAGCTCTATTTTCATCATTGTTTAAAGAATTAAGATGTATTTTGTAGAGGTACCATATTCCTATGATAATTATAATATACTATAAACATGCTGTTATGGTTTGTGTCTAGGTGTGCCCCTAAAGCCTGATGCAGTCATGGGGCAGCTTCTGGAATTTGTAAATGATTATTGTGGAAATGGGTGCTGCCTCTTTCCTGGGACAGGTGATTTGCATTTCAGTGTAAGGAAGGAAAAGAAGTTAGTTGCTTGAGCAGCTAGCTCTCCCTGCTCTTGCTCTTAGCTGCCGCCATGAAAGGTTGCCCTCCGCCATGTACCACTTTGCCTTGGAGCCAGCTGATATGGACTGAAGCCTCCAGGAACTGTGAGCTAAATAAAATTTTCCTTCCTTCATTTTGGGTGTTGGGTGCTTGTCCCAGCAATGAGAGAAGAGTAACTAAGACACATGCACTACTAAAAATATGTAACAATAAGAATGTGACATTAGAATCTTGTTTGTTCTATCTTTTCCTTTGTTTTCTTTTGTAGGCAATCTTTTAAAAGGTATATTTAAAAAATTTAATATAGACATGTGCATACACACATGAACATGCATGTATGTAAAATGTTTTAGCATGTAATTTTAAAATAAACTTAATGTCTTATTGTACTATTTTTATTTACTTTTGGAAACTACATTTTCGGTCTAGTGGAAACTGTTATACTAATAATTTTTGATAGTACTCTTACTCCTTGTCTTCTTGGTCTACTTTGATTGGTCATCAACTATAAACAATATAGAAACTTGCTAGTAGCCTTTCCTTTCCACTCTTTGCTTATATTAAGAATTGTTTAGAAATAGTTTGTTTGTTTCTGGTTAATAGATGTAAAATTATTGGCGGTCTCAATCTATTTTTCAAATACTCAATTCCATGCCAGGTTTTGGCTTTGTCAATGTTGCAAGAGACTGAAGACAATACAACAATCATTGTCTAATTCTTATTATTTTGTTTAGTGAAAAGCTGTATCATTTCTAATGTTTTTTCTATAAATTTTTTATTATTTTTAATAAAAATATTACACTGTGACAGTTTCAAAACATGTTAGTAAAACATTCACAATAATTGATACAATGTATACATTGTTGTCTTCGTTATAGTTACACAGGGCACAGGGTGTAGACATGACAAATTTTCTAATGGTTATTGGTACAATAGACTTCTTCTCTTTGATATAAGAGAAGGTAGTTGTATACATAGTCAAATGTTCCATAATTGCAGTGTGCTACTGGTGAAACTGGCAATGTTGGAAGCTGTTGATTTGAACCTTTTACAACTCAGTATACTAAACTACCCTTAAGTTTTATGCATCATGTTTAAGCTTTTCTGCTGGGTGGTCAAGGGCAAGTTAAAGCAAGACCTGTATGACAAAACATGTATTTTTTGTACCTCTTAAGGTCTAATTTTTTTTTTAAATTTTGTATTCTCTTAAAAACCATTCCAAGAAGCCAGGTGTGGTGCTGCACACCTGTAATCCCAGCACTTGTGAGGCTGAGGCAGGGGGATTGGTGAGAGTTCGAGACCAGCCTGGTCTTTGAAAGTGAGTTCAAGGACAGCCTGAACTGCATAGCGAGACCCTGTCTCAAAAAAGAAAAGAAAAGAAAAGAAAAAAGCATTGTAAGAGCCTATCTCCAATATCCATCTCCTAAATAATCATCAATGAAACTCAGTTTTACAGATAAATACATTTTTATGCTCATCTTCAGAGTTTATATCCATTTCTTTGCATTTTGATATCTAAACATCACTCTGTAAGTTTTTTTTTTTTTTTTTTTTTTTGAGGAAATATTTGCAGAAATAATATTGAATTGCAAAGCCATAACATTATGTGTATATTTTATACTTAAATTTACCACATAAAATACAAATTATTATTGAGTGTTTTACCTTCACAGTAAGTCACCATCTGGCAACTTGCTGTGCTATGGGGAAAGGTAATGACTTCCCGATTCTTGGTCCGCTATAGGTGCTGCATCTTTCCCTGAAAGCTGTAGGACCCATTCTGTTACGAATGTTGTGAAATTTCACACTGACGATGTGTACTTGTATAGGAATTTTGTTATTTTTTATTCTGGGAACTTTGGGTATCCTTCTAATATAGAAATTCAATCCCTTTTTCAATATAGAAACTCAATGATTGCTTGTAGTTTGTGCAATGGGGAGACTGATTCCTACAAATGCTGACGTTTACAAGATCTTGTTTTCAGATCCATTGAGTGTCTGCCAACGTCTCTTGTATCTGGTGATTCTAAACCTTAAGTCTTGCTGCATTTCAGTAAAAATTAGTCTTTTGCTATCTACTTTTCCTTCTTTGTTTTTTTAAGCTGTGATGGTTCTCCTGCTTTTAATGCCTCTTATTCTTTGTACTTCGAGATATCATGAATATACAGTTTTTGATTCTTATCACTTCAAGAGTCACAGGGATGAATGAACTATAGTGCGTCTAAGGAGAGTCACCCAGAGAAAAACATTCAGGCTTTCACAGAAAGCAAAATGGCCGAGCAATGGCTGTGACTCATCCCGAAGGCTGACACTAACAACAGTTCTACAAAGTACTGTCTATGGTCCCAAACTTAATCCTGAGGGGATTTGACCCTGGAAGATACAAAAAAAAAAAGAAAAAAAAGAGAATGTTTTGTTATACAGGTCTTGCTTCGACTTGCCCTTGACCACCCAGCAAGAAAAAGAAAAAAAAATGCTTAATTACAATGCATGAAACGCAGAGCTAGAGTGGTGAGATGAGCTTTAGGAGGCTTAGATTCATTAGCCTCCAACATTACAAGCTTCACTGGTGGCCCACTGCAATTGCAGAACATTTGACTGTGTATGTATCTGCTTCCTCTTAGTCCAAAGAGAAGTATATTATTTTCCTTTTAAAAATTTTTTTTCTAAGCAACATCAATAGGGAGGTGGGTCATGCCCACACACTGTACTCTGTAGAACGATTGTGAGGACAATATGCAATATGTCAACTTTCAAAAAAAAGAAAGGGGAAAAGAATAAAAAAAAATGTTGATTTAAAAGGTTTAATGTTTAGTTGTTTGATCAATCCTATATACCTATATGTATTAATCTAAACTGATCTGATGATGAAAATATGTAATATAACCATTGTTAAACTTAAACAATTAAAATATTAAATTAAAAAAAAAGAATCACAGGAGAGAGGAGAGCTCCCAGTGTGTGGTCAATCCTCCATCCCTTGTTGGAAGTCCTGGGGTTCTTTGGATTTATTTTGAAATCCACAGGGAGCCAAACTCTTGATTGATATTTATAGGTAAGAAATTATTTTTATTTATGTCAGGTATAATCTGGGAGAAAAAGAAACCAGAACATAACTTTTTATCAATTATTAGAAAATAGATGTGAGGTGGATTTCAGAAGTGACTGTAAATATGATTACTGAAAATGGTGTGCGGTGATGGCCTCCATGGGGGAAATTACGTCCATACTGGACTAGCAGGCAGCAGTTTCACGCTGGTGTCTGAAAACCAAGCTTATTTCTTAATTTGGGCTTAGTGTGTTGGCTATTTGTGTCAGGTACATAACAATTGATGGTTCCATTGTAGAATACTGATTGCATTTAATGACTATGAATACACAGTCTCTGGATCCATGGGAAAATAAATAAGGGTAATTCAGTTCAGACTCATTCTATTGTACCTCTGCTGATTTTCCACTCTCACAGCTGGTGGAGTTATTTTGGGGAGTAGATTTCATAAGGTACAATGGAATAGACTCTTTCTCCTGTCTTTGTTCTTTGCCTCCTGCCCTCTTCTCATAATAAAACTGTTATTCAGGCTTTGGGTTAAAGGAAGTGTAGTGAGGAAGGATAGGGAGGGAGTCCAATGGGCCTGTTTTTCTTGCATAACAACAAAAGTTTGATGTTTGAAATTGTGCTAGTGAAGAACTCCACATTGGAAGGCATAGACTTTTTTTTTTTTTTTTTTAGGTGAGGCCAGTATTCAAACTCACGGCCTTGCACTTGCCAGGCAGGCACTTGTGCCATGGAGCTATCTCCCTAGCCCCAAAGGAAGGCATAGACTTTTTATGGATGGTAACTAGAAATTCTTTACAGCGTGAGAGCCCTTGTCTTTTGGAGCCAGATAAAAGAAACTGGGGGTACAAGGTATATGTAAGAATAATTCAAGTTTGGTAAGACATTTAATGGGGATTTTGTGGCCATATGAAAATCAATTTTTGTTTGTTCGTTTTATTTTAGGGTAGGATCTCCAGGGTGTTCAGTATCTCACTACTAAATCAGACTTGTAGTGATCTGCCTGTTTACAGTCTCCCAAGAGCTGGGATTCTAGGTGCGCTACCACGTTCAGTCTTAATTGCCACCTCAGTGAGCGGTGGGGGTGGCGCCAGCACGGTAGGCCTGGGGATTGAACTCCCAGCCTCTGTGCTTGCTCGTAGGTGTTTTAATCTGCTGAGCTATTTGGCCGGCCCTGACAATCAATGTTAATCAGATGGATTTTGCTACTTTGAAATTATTGTTGATCTAGGCTGCTCGTGACATGTACTTGGTTTAGATGCCATCTCAGCTTTTGAGAGAGGTAGATTGGTCAATAGCTCAGCTTCTGATGAAGATTTCAGTATATAGAGTGAAAGTTAAATATAAACTCGTAACGATGTAGAGAATAAAATGTCATGGCAGCGAAACAATAGTACTGAAATTAATGTCATGAGGCAGAAAGAGTAGGAGGCAGGAGGGCGGGGGGGTCATAGCGAAAATGTGCGTAGAAGGAAAAATGAGCGTTGGAAATCCAGTGCTTCGCTGACACCCAGACAATCTCAGAGTTTAAAGCCACCAGATACAAAGGGTCTGAGTTGAGTCGCAGGTCTGGAACGTTTGGTTCAATGTCAGCATTTGGACTAGCCAACCTCCTTTCACTCCCCAGCCTTTGTGTGTGGAGTTACATGCATCAAGATGTAGCCCACAAATATATTAGGTAATTTAGTCCTTACAAGGAAGTTTGCTACCATTTTCAGTTCAATTTTACACATGAAGACACAGATTCTGTGAGCTGAAATAACTTGTCCAGCATGGTATGGAGCTGAGATTGGAAACTAAGAGGTGTGCCCATAGCACTTGTTCTACGAGTTAGGTCTCACTACCCCTTTAGCTTCTAATTACTATTTTTATGAAATGTTGGGTGAATGCCCATGTCCTCTATGATTTTTTAAAAAGGACCTAGCTGGGTGTGGTGGCTCACGTCTATAATCTCAGCACTTGGGAGGCTGAGGCAGGAGGATTGGTGCGAGTTTGAGACCAGCATGGGCTACAAAAGTGAGCTCAAGGCCAGCCTCAACTGCATAGCAAGACACTGTCTCAAAAAGACAAAAAAAAGAAAAAAAAAAAAAAAGAAAAAGAAAGGACCAGATCATGTTTTCCTTCTTTCTTTCTTTCTTTCTTTCTTTCTTTCTTTCTTTCTTTCTTTCTTTCCTTCTTT
>PVJA010002215.1:51499-101499 GCA_004027025.1 Myocastor coypus | reverse complement strand
TCCAGTTCCCTGAAAAATTGAGTTGTATAGCCATGGAGCATCAACTGGAAAATCTAGTGAGATCTGCCAAGTCCTTTTTTATAAGTCACCCTCACTCCTATAAAGTACTCACAGGTGGCATGTTATTCTTTTGGTTTTCCAGGACAGTCATTTAGAAAACTCCTCCTTTAGCAGTGACAGGCCAGTTGGTAATTAGGTTAATCGTTCATCTGTCCAGTGAACTTCTGGTAAGTTTGAGCAGGGTCCCTCTAAGTGCTTATTCCAGGATTCTGCACCCTAGATCTTCCCAGGAGGATGATCCTCAATCTCTATTTATTTATTTATTTGTTTGTTTGTTTATTTGTTACACATTCTCTCTATGCAATTCAGATTCATGGTGATCCTCTTGTCTCAGCATTCTCAGCACAGGGATTACAGGCATGAATCACCATGCCCTGTTTTGGTGGCTGGCACAGCTCACTCCGGTTCTATGACTGGTATGGCATGTAGTTCCTGCACTTTCCAGGCAGACCCTTAGACTGCTGTACTATCACCCTAGCCCCCAATACTGTATCTTTTAACGCAATTGTCTTATCACCTGATTGTAAAATCCTAAGGTATTGATAAAATAACTATTCTCACTGTCACCTTCTCTACCTTGTTTTTGAAAACTTTTCTTACTCGCTCACAATTAACACAAAAGTTTCTCTTAACCTTTTCTTTTAAAATCAAGACCTTAAACTGGAGATGATGCAAGAAAATAAGACAGATTTTAAGAATTAATCTTCTGATTTCCTAAAGGAAAACAAACAAACAAACAAACAAAACCCTCTTATTAAGACATAATACGTGTTCACATTCTAAGACCATGTACACTGATTCTCATTTTACTGGCTCAGAGAATCTGACTAATGAGTCAAAGGTCATAGAGTTAAGGAAATGTTGAGCGCCAAGTAAAATCTGAATGACACTACTTCTGGCTATCTTCTTTTAAGTCGAAAAATGAAGGCAGAAGCTGGTCCTAGATACGTTCCTAGGTTAATGATTCCAGATAACATCTATAAATAAATCTTTAGAAAAAAAGATAAACTAAAAGATTTTCAGGTGCTTTTTCCATAAGTTGTTACAATAATGAGTCAACAAAATATTTAAAAGCCCATGTGAGCCGGGCGTGGTGGCGCAAGCCTGTAATCCCAGCACTCGGGAGGCTGAAGCAGGAGGATCAGTGTGAATTTGAGACCAACCTGGGCTACAAAAGTGAACTCAAGGCCAGCCTGAACTGCATAGCGAGATGCTGCCTCAAAAAGACTCACACACACACACACACACACACACACACACACACACACACACAAAGTCCATGTGGATTTCTAAAAATGCAGTCTATAATAAATTTTGACAGTCAGATTTCACTGAAATTCAAAATATATAGATATAAACTATATGAAATTTATTTTGGTATAAGTTTACAAAAGAACTTTTGTGTGCTCTCTATAATTTTTACTGATTAAAATTTCAAAACCAATGCATATTTATAGCTCACTCATGGCTTTTTCAGTATGCAGTGAGTTATGGTTGAACACCTCAAATAATTCTGGCCCTATATAGTCCCTGTGGATGCAGTCCTTTGCTATCATGCAAAATATGGAAACTATTGCTTCCATATAAACAGTTACTGGCCTTTTACAATTCACATAAAATTTGTTGATGGATGAATTTATTTTTCTTTTTTCTTTCAGAATAGAATATTTATTGGGAAAGAAAGTTCTGTCCAAGAGGGGAACAGAGGGGGACCCTAGTGGGTTGCCCCTGAATTTATTTTTCTATCCAGGTCTTCATAAATCCTCCCAGTTCATTTCTTGTCTTTTCCTTCCTTCCTTCCTTCCTTCCTTCCTTCCTTCCTTCCTTCCTTCCTTCCTTCTTTCCTTCCTTTCTTCCTTCCTTTTTTATTTTAGGGAAGGGTCTACAGGGTGTTCAGTATCTCACTACTAGATCAAACTCATACTGATCCTCCTGCTAACAACCTCCCAAGAGCTGGGATTATAGGCATGTGCCACCATGCCCAGTCTCAACTGCCATCTCAGTGTGCTCCAGGGGTGGGATCAGCACAGCATGCCTGGGGTTAGAACCTCTGGCCCCTATGCTTGCTTGCAGATATTTTAATCTGCTGAGATATTTGGCCGACCCTCCACTTCGGGTCTATGAAACATAGAAGTATATGTGTTTCTTTGCTCAGACTTTTGAAAGGAATTGAGTCATTAGAAAATATATGTAGTACTACCTGACAATTTTTAAGATAATTCACAGGATCAGAGATGAGAGAGCCCATAATGGATATCTATGCTGGAGAGTCAAAAGATTCAGTAGCTGCTTGGCCAAAGAGGATGAAAGGTACAGATCAAGAGACATTAGGGATGTGGCACTGGTCCAAGGTCAAATTCAGGAAGCTCTTTTGAGAGTTGCTGGTGCAAGTCTCTGTTGGAATATTTTTTTTTTTTTTTTGGTGGGACTGGGGTTCAAACTCACGACCTTGCACTTGCCAGGCAGGCACTTGTGCCACAGAGCTATCTCCCCAGCCCCTCTGTTGGAATATTAAAGAAAATGGAGGTTGATATCCAAAGGCAATGGCAGCAAATAATGCACCTGCTCAAGAATACTGGTGATCCTCTATAATGGGTGAGCATCGCTCTTCTTCTGCTTTTTTATTCTATCCATGTTACAAGCTTATTGATTGGTTCCACCCACAGCAATGGTGTATCTTCCTTATGTATATTTCCTGGTCTATGTGCCAATCTTCTGTACACTCATACTCAGAAGTGTGTGCTAGGAAATCTACTAGGCATTTTTAAAATCAAATCAAGTTGGCATAATATCTGATCACAGCACTTGACACCATAAAAGAATCGAGCATGTACAAGGTACAGTTAATTTTTCAAGTTTAAGATTGCACATTGGTAGCTTATAAATTTCATCATAATTCTTTGATAAGCAACTTCTATTTATAGTAACTAAATATCATTGTCCACAAGAAGTTAGACTTCCAAAAATCAAACTAGAGATAAATTAGAGAAGCCATATCTTTCAAGATAACACTAAAAAATAAAATATTTATGAATCAATTTAAGAAAGGAAATAAAAAATCTATACAGTGTAAGTTGCAGAGCTCTGAAAAAGAGATTGAAGAGAATTTCAGAAAATGTTCATGGATAGGAAGACCAAACACTGTGAAAATGGCCAGACTCCCAAAACTGTTATACAGATTCAATGCAATGTAGATCAAAATACCATGAGAGTACCTCACAGAGATAGAGAAAACAATCCTAAAATTCATCTGGAACCAGAGAGACCTGTTGAGAGCCACAGGAAGCCAAGAAATTGATCAAGTGTGTGGAAGTGGTACTGGGCCTCAGTGCCTACAGCAAAAAAGCTACCTCACTGCTAAGGAAAACATCCTGTCTGGTTTAGGCCGGCTATCAGCCACTAGGCAACCTTGTGTCATGTGATACAAACTTTTCAGAAGTGTAAATAAAGGATCATTTTGTGGTGTATGGAGCTAGTCTTGCCCATCAGGCAGACTAGCTACCATGTAGCCCAGCTTTTTGTCTTCTTATATATCCCTCTCATTTCTGTTGCCATGTCTCACTGGGTAGAACCATTTGGAGTAAGACCAATGGAGCTCTACATTTGGCTCCCAAATAGGATGCCCAGAATGAGATAAGTGTGGGCAGAGGAACCAGTTCCAAAGAGCGCACATAAGGGAGGGAAGTGGAGTGGATAGAGCCAGCAGTAGTCTGCACTGCTGTGCATTGGCGCTGGTGCACTAGATGTGTAAAACTTGGGAAATGGTCTCATTTGGGCCAGGAATGGGCTCATTAGAGCCAGCAGGGCCAGCAGGGCTCGCTAGGGCCAGGAGCAGGCTCACTAGAGCTGGGGAGATAACATAGCACAAAGAGAGACAGAGGCTTGAGGAAAGGCTAACAGAGATTCAACTGTCTAAACAATGGGAAGAAATTTCCAGAACCATAAATGTTGATAGGTGTATATAAAAATGCTTGTTTTTTTGGGTTTTGCATTTGTGCTGCTTTCTAAGACTATCATAAAGGGCTTAGTGTGGAGTACTATTTTGAACAAGTCCCAAACAGGACATGGAGGATAGAACAAATGTACAGCAGGTAGAGCTTAAGCCCTCTAGCTTTGCTCAATTAGAGAACAAGAGAGAATGTTCTTTTAAATCAGAGGACGTTGATTCTAAGCAGCGCCTGGCTGCCAAGAGTGGGAGTAGGGGATGGGTGGTGCAAACTGGCCTCCAGAAGGCTTGTCTTAGGCAAACCCAGCTGGGATTCTCCAGCCACCTGCTGATCGCTTTGCGTCATCCAGCTTCAGAGATTGGTGTGTACCGTCAACTTCAGTCCTGTGTGCCTGAAGCTAAGTAGGAGGGTCATGACTATGTTATCCTGTGGCCTTGGCACTGGCAACGCACATTTCAAATTTGTTAGGTTCAATATAGTATTCATAGTTAAAATCTGGGCAAGACTGAAACACCCAGTGGGGTTTATGGAGCCACAGCCCCAATCCTGACCAAGGCAGCTCAGGAAAATTTCACTGTGTCATGCAGTTTGGAAATAAGTTGCAGGTCTTCATGAATCCTTATCTTTTAAATCCTCAAAATAATTAAGTCTAGCTATTGCTACTTATGGCTCTACTACTCCCTTCACTTTGAGTTTAGTAGAAATGTTACAGCAACAGATGATGGCCCCAGATGAGTTGAAAGGAGTAGCTGAAACAGGTTTGAGTCCAGGAGAGAATTGTGAGAAAAAAAAATTCTTTACATATAGCAGGAAACAGGTGGGAAATGTGTTTTACAGCTTAGCCATTAGAAAAGATTTGCTAACTGGAAAGGATACTTTTGCTAGCACAAACTGACCTTTGCATTGCAAATATATGAACAAACTAAGATAGCTATGTGAGGGCCTGGAGGGAACTCCCTTATAAATGTGACATATTACTTCACTTGGCTTCCGTTAGTCAAGGCCCCAATGAACCTCTCAAAGATACTGAGATGATTGTCAGTGACAGGGAAGTTAGTGAAACAATAGTTCAAAAATTGGTCTTTGAAAATAAATTAAATGGTGTACAGATTTTAAGAGCCCATAAAAAGTGAGCTACACTGCCTGAGATGATTCAGATTTGTGCAGATATGGGCCCCTCATATGCACAAGGCATTGTCTTGGCAGCAGCTGTTTCTCAGACATTTCATCCATAATCAAAAAACAAAGGACAAAGTAAGGTCGTTGGTTTCCATTGTGGGGATGAGGGACATATAGCCCGTAATTGTTCTGCTCCACCAAAGACAACACAGCCTGTCTCCTCAGTAAAACCTTCCAGTCCATGTGCTAGAAGTAGATAAGGATATCATTGGTCAAGCGAGTATAAATCTAAAACTGATGTGGAAGGCTGACCCATTAGGGAAACTCCCAATGGGGCTCACATCGGCCCCATCACACAACGGGGGCACTTTCCCCTCACCCTCCACAGCATCGTTGATCTTTGAGAGGGGATAACAACCCATGACGGAGGCGTGGACCTCAGTTCCTCCTCCGAATTCCTATTGACTTCTGAAACAGGGCCCAAAATTATTGGAGTCTGGTACCTCAGGGTACACTAGGAATCTTGTTAGGCCTCAGCAATTTCATTTTAAAAGGTCTCCAGGTTTTGACTGGTGAAACTGATATTGATAATAGCAGAGAAATCACAGCTATTATTCAATTACTCAGTCCACTGCTAAAATCACTCCAGATACTCCCATTGCTCAATTGGTCATTTTTCCCTTGGGAAAAAAAAAATTGGAAAATTTATAAATAGGGAAAAGCAAATCAAGGATTTGGGATCTCCTAGTATTTATTGTGTTCAGCAGATTAAACAAATTGCCCAGAGATGGAGCTATTAAAGGAAACACAGGTAAAGGGCTATTGGGTGCAGATGTTTCAGTTATTGCTCAGCATCACTGGTGTGGGGCATCGTCTCTGAATGTGGCCACTACAGATTTACTTTAGTGGGCAAGGTTTCTTGCCCTAGCTGGAGTGCTAAATTGATAATTTGGAGGGATACAGAAGGACATTCTAGATATTGTTCCCCTTATGTCCCCCTCCCCAATATACCAGTCATTGTATAAGGTTTTAACACATTATAGTGCATGGGAACATTTTTGGCCTGTTCTAACTCCCTGGTGGCTTATCAGATATTACAACAGGTTTCTGTCCCAATAAAGTGTTTGGTAAAAATAATCAAAGGAAAAAAAAGAATTTCTTTAGGCATAGGCCATTTTCAGGAGGGGCCTTGATCTCTTCTCCAACCCCACAGATGGCATCCAAGATAACTTGGATATCTGATGACCAGTTTAATTTAATCAGTGACCTTTAACTCAGAAGAAAATTATAGCAGCTCATACACTGGCAAATGAACAGCTGATGGTGGGACACCTAAAACTTTACGATATCCTCTAGAGTACCCCAGTTTTTGATATTTAAAAGATATAAAAAAATAAGAAAGTAGAAATTGTTATGGGACTTGGAGGCAGTCAATGACACCATGGACCCTATAGAAGCACTACAACAGGGATTGTCCTGTCCTGTAACTATTCCTTTACATTTTTCCCTTATGGTGATTGATTTAAAAGACTGTTTCTTTCCTGTCTGTCTCCACCCTGAAGATAAAAAAAAAAAAAATTTGCTTTTAGTTTGCCCTCTATTAGTAGTCAAACTCTATGTGCTGTTTTCAGTGGTGTTGTCTACTACAAGGCATGGCATACAGTCTACACCTGTGCCAAGAGTTTGTGGCTACAGCCATTCAGTCAGCATGATAGGGCTATCCATGTTACATCAAATGTTTGTTCAATTAGATGATGCCATCCTCAATGTAGGTTTAGTAATAGCTACTGAAAAGATACAAACTCTGACATCCTTTTCATATTTGGGACACCTTATTTGAAAAGACAAATTATACCCTAAGCTGTTCAGATTCAGACTAGACATATTGCAACCCTAAATGATTTTCAGACTATACCTGGTGACACTAACTGGCTCCACCCAGCTCTTAAGCTAATTAATCAAGAGTTAAGTCCTCTGTTTGATAGTCTCAAGGAAGACTTAGGCCATAATATAAGAACACTTACACCAGACGCCAGACTGCCTTAAGTAAAGTTAATTAGGTTCTTTCAAATGCTCAACTCTATAGAGTTGACCCATCTTTGCCAACATTTTAAATCATTTTTTCAACGCAGTATATGCCCACTGGAGTTCTTTGGCTGTCTCAGGGTCCCTTATAATGGCTGCACATGCCACATACTCCACATAAAACTATTACTTCCTTTCATGATGCTGTGGCATAACTGATTACACATGAATAAACTCATGTGACTCAGCTCCTTGGTCGTGAGGTATACACTGTCATTGTTCCCTTTTCTTTAGTTCAGCAAAAATGGCTATGGCAATTTTCATCTTTTTGGTAATCTGCACTGACTAACTCCCCTGGTATTATTGACTGCCATTATCCTTCAGATAAATTAACACAATTTGCTTCTCTTACACCCTTTGTCTTCCCTTCAAAAATAAGTTTATCCCTATAGTAGGTGTCATCTCCGTCTTTATGGATGGATCAGCTTCTTCTCAATGAGGTTATATAACAGCTTTCTCTTCAAGAATACAGGACAAATGTTTCTCTTCTGCACAAGAGACTGAATTGCAAGTAACAACAAGGGCATTGCAAGATCTTTCCTCCACTTCTATTAACCTATTTTGAGACAGTGCTTATGTCTGTGGTGCAATGCGCTACACTGAAACCACCACTATTCACACTAGTCAAGATCTTTTTCATTTGCTCCACACTCTCCAGGTTGTCATGTAATCATGTCATGTTCCCTGTTTCATTGGTCATATATGATCTCATTCTCATTTGTCAGGACACCCTACTGAAGGGATTGCAAGCATAGATTTCTGGGTGCTGTGACTGTTACTCCCTCAGATGCTATTCATGCCATTTTTCATCAAAATGCTTCTCTTTTTTGCAATCTTGTTTGACTTGAGGATAGGCCCAGAAAATTGTTAAATAATGTTATTCATGTATAAAACACTTTTAAGTTTTTCAAAAGATGGAAGTATAGCAGCAGAAAAGAGGTTTCTAAATTTTTGTTTAAAATTGTGTAATTGTTGTTTCTTAACATTCTATAAGGTTTTAAATGTTAAAGTATCTATGCTCCTTGGAAAATAACAGTTCCATTTTATGTCTAAGGTGTTTGATATTCAGATAAATAGTAATGCCAAGTTTATTTCCTCTGTTAGAAGGTAATGTCATGAAAACTTCTCTTCTGGATATTTAATAATAAAGGTTTGCAGACTAGAAATTAGAGAGACAGATGGGCTTTAAGGATACCCAATATTTTGGCTCTAGCCCCTCAATGTCAGTGAAGACTCAGGATATAAGAGAACCACTGCTGTGACATCCTGTAGCTCAGTTGTGACCCAAATTTTCTGATCAAAGTGATTATGGGGCCACAGGCAAAAGTGATCAGTGATGTATAGTGTGACTAAGGAGAGTCACCTAAAGAGAAAAAAATCTCTCAGGTTCTCATAGAGAACAAATTTGTCAAACAATGGCTATGACTTATCCAGATGGCTGACACTGACAGCAGATCCGCAAGATGCTGTACATGTTTCCAAGATAAATCCTGAGGAGATTGAACTGACCTTGTTAGATAGCAAAAGTTATATTTATACAGGTCTTGCTTTAACTTGGTCTTAACCATCCAGCAGAAAAATATAACCATGAGATATAAAAGTTGTGCCATATTAATATGCTAAACCATAAAAGGCTTACTAAAATCAACTACAATTGAAAATTAACAGCTGTGCTGATAACTTACTACTATTGTGGACTGTTGGACTATATAGGATTTGTTATATTGAGTTCAAGTACCTATAATCTTTGTACTGACATCAAGTATGAAACTGTCCTTTAAAGACTTCTCCAACTGAAATTTAACACTTATCTTTGACAAAATAACACAAAAATGGGGGATATGTTGAGTGCCACAGGAAGCCAGGAAATTGATCAAGTGTGTGTAGGTGGGACTGGGCCTCAATGCCTAAAGCAAACAAGCTACTCCATTGCTGAGAAAAACATCCTGTCTTGTTTAGGCCAGCTATTAGTCACAAGGCAATACTGTGTCATGTGATATGAAGTTTGCAGAAGTATAAATAAATGATCATTTTATTGTGAGTTGTGTTAGTCTTGCCCATCACACAGACTAGCGACCACCTATCCTAGCTTTTTGTCTTCTTGTCTGTCTTTCTCATTCCTGTCACCATGTCTCCTGGGTAGAACCATTCACAATAAGACCAGTGGATCCCTACAGAGACCTAGAACAGCAAAAGCAGTCCTGGGCAACAGAACACATCACAATCCCTGACTTAAAATCATGCTACAAAGCTACTGTGATAAAATCAGCATGTACAGACCTAAGGATCAATGAGACACATTGGAAGATAAAAACACAATCACAGACACATTCAGCCAACTTATCTTTGATAAATGGGCCAAGCATGTCCTCTGGAAGAAAGACATCCTCTTTAATAAATGGTGCTAGAAAAAGTGGCCCCTCATATGCCAAAGACTAAAATTAGGCTGATGCAATAAACTAAAATCAAAATGGATCAGGGATCTAAACGTTAAAGCAAGCACCAAATCTACTGGAAGAGAAAGTAGATAGAAATCTTGAAGACAAAGGTGTAGGAAGAGACTTTGTGAACAAAATTCAAACTGGTGGGCCTGCCAAATAGCTCAGAGGATTAAAGCACTTGCAAGCAGGCGCAGGGGTCTGGGATTTAATCCCTGGGCCTGCCATGCTGGTCCTGCTCCTGGGGCACATTGAGACACCAAATGAGACTGGACATGGTGGTGCCTGCCTGTAATCCCAGCTGCTGAGAGGCTGTAAGCAGGAAGATCACTATGAGTTCAATCCAGTAATGACATCCTGAACAATCTGTCCCTGTAGACACCTCACCCCGCAAAAAATTTGCACAGGAAATACTTCAAACTAATCAACAACTGGGATGTCATCTCACTGGATAGTTGTTGTATATATATCAAAAGAAATTCCATGAATTGGAGTAAAAAGAAAATCCACGAATTAAAAACATTTTTGCCAACTGTCTCTCAGACAAAGGACTTCTATCTGAACATATAAAGAATTTTTAAAAAAAGAGGCTCCCAAAATTGAAAGACTCAATCAAAAATGGATATTGGAGATAAATATACACTTCTCAGATGAAGAATTGCGAATAGCAAATAAATATATGGAAAAGCATTCAAAATTATTGGTCATAGGAGAAATGATGAAACAGCACTGAGATTTCATCTTACCTCAGAAAGAATACATATCATTAAAAATCAACCAATAATTAATATTGAATAGGCTGTGGGGAAAAAAGGAACCATTTTTCACTGTTGGTGGACATGTAGACTGGTACATGCACTGTAGAAATCAATGTGGAGTTTATTCAAAAACCTAGGATTATAGGTCTTATTTTACCTAGCTATTTTCCTTTGGGGTATTTTTCTAGAATTATTGGAAGCAGCACAGCACAGCAATATTTGTGCACCCTTATTTTTAACAGCACAATGTGTAATAGCTAAGTCTTGGAAATAATTCAAATGTTATTAACTGAGGCAGGGATAAAAGGTTTTGATATTTTTATACAATGGAGTATTACTGAGTTATAAAGAAAGATAAACTAAAGGCTTTTGAAGGTATATGGATGCAATTGGATACCACACTCAGAAGTGAAATAAATCAGGTTCATATGTTTAAACGTCATATTGTCTCTCTAGTGTAAGAAACTGAAAGAGTAAGTGAAATACAAACTGTAAGATAGATATTCTGAAAGGGAAAGAAACTCTTAAAAAGAAAGAACAAATGAGATAAAGGAAGAGGAGAAAGAAACAAAATATAAAAGCTAAGATAATTGTACTCCTAATTTCTACTGGTTTATTGAAAGGTACTGTTAATGCTTAAATTTCTGATTAGTTTTGCATGCTTATGTGTAATAATCTGAACAACTACTTTGAAGATAACAATATACAATATGAAAAACACTGCTGATTTCCTATCATATTGTTTTGAATTTCTGTATCATTTTTAATGTTTTTTATTCTGTTTAAAATGAAAAATCAAAAGTTATATTTCCATATATGGCAGTGCCTAAACCCAGTTTGCTGAAATGTAACTTCATGACTTTGCTAACAGTGGAAAATATTACTTGCATGTTCCTTGTATTTCTGCTTTGTCCATTTTCTTTTGTAGCCTCAGAATTAAAGTACCTGATACATAGAGTTAGCGATGGTGTTTCACTGAGGAGAGTGTGTTGGTTAGAAAGTGAGTTAGTTCTGTGCTTTGGGCAAGGTCTGAGTTTCTATGGACATTGTATGCAAGTTGCCTTGCTTCAGGTAATATTAGGAAGCCTCCTCCGTATTGTTTAAATAGAAGGTTAAAAACTTTTACTTGTACATTTGGGTTTCCTTAGTGCTCCTTTCCCCCTGAAAGCCAATCAAGAAAGATGTCCTACAATATAGTAAGTTATGTTGAAGTTGGGAGCTGGAGCTTAGATTCTAAATGCTAAAGTCAAAATGAAAATGGAATGGGATAGCCTCCAACAGTGGAGAATTTCTTTAAGATTAGTTCTGATAACAACAAAAGTGAAGAGGCATCAAAGATCTAGGAGTGATACCCGAAGGACCTGAATTCAAATCCTTTCATGACGGGAATCAATAGAATTCACAGAAAGCAACAAGAACTGATTAAACAATATAGCTGTTGAAATAAATATTGTGACCTTGGGAACAGGTCCGGACTCAGTCACTATGTGCAATGCAGCAGACGCTGCTGACAGGTGGACAAGGCCCTAAACTATGATGGGGTTTTTATTCAAAGAGCACTGGGGATTTTGGTCAGAAATGTGGAGATCAGGTTTTTTCTCCTTGCATGGCCTGTTGCCATTTCAAAGCCTACATAACATGCATGAATTTGAACATCATTCTCCCTTAAATGTGTCTCTTCTTTAGTAATCCAGGCATTGGCAAAGAAACACTATGTTATGACTACAACAATGTGTTGCATAGCTATAATTTGGCACATGGTAGGCTCTCAATAAATGGTTAAGAACAGTCATGATACTGTATATCATTTCATTTAATCCTTATAAAACTTTGATACATATATATATATATATATATATATATATATATATATGTACATATTACTGCTATCTGCATTTTTAGGTCAAAAAACAGAGAATTAGGGACATTAGGTCATTGAATTAAGCCAACCACTTCCAGGTTTCAGAGTACAGGCAAACTGACAGGAAGCTGGTATTGAAAACCAAGCACATCAGCTGCTTCTCACGAATGTTTAATATGATTGGGTAGTGACAATGAAGAAAGTGAGAAGGGGAGGTAATGATTTTTCTTTCTTTTAACTTGCTCTGAAAAGTTTGTCACTTTATTTTAGGTCTTTAACTCTTTTAAGACCATTCCTTTGTATGTCTTTTAAACTACAGAAGAGGGAAGTGCATTAGCTATTAAATTGAATATGTGGCCATATACTATTTTCTGACTGAACTTTTTAGTGCTTCAAAGACTTGAAGTACAGTTTAATGGTGTCTTAGCTGTCACTGGATTTAAAAGTCGAGTGCCATTGTGTGCTGGTTTTGTCCCTACTTTGTCTGATATTTAGAGAAATCCACTTGAGGTTCACACAATGTGTGTACCATGGAACAAACAATAAAGATAGGCCCCTTAAGGTGCACCATAGATTATTTATTTTCTCTAATATTCTTTACTGAGAGCCACTCACTGCCTACATTTTTGACCCACTATAACTTTTTACTTAATAGAGAGGAAGAGTAATCTTGTTTCTAACTCTCCCACATGTATATTTTCTCCAAATAATACAGTAAACAACAAGAACAACAAAAATCTTCCAATTTTCAAGGTTCTCAAATTATGGAACAAAATAAGGGTTGGTGGCTCTTGCCAGGCACTGATCAAACACTCATAGTGTGTATTTTTCAAAGTCATGCGTAGAGTGAGGAATTCACAATCTTCTGTGTCCCTTTCTTTAATTTAGACATCTTGTCTATGGCCATACCATCCTGAACACGCCCGATCTCGTCTAATTTAGACATCTTTCTCCTACTTACATTTTCGAACCATTTATTGCTTGTATTTTATCAGTTGACCTTCATTGATTATTGACTCTGTCCCTTACAGCAATCTAACTACTTGCTTTCAGGAGGTAGTGGATGGGCCAGGGAGACAGCTTAGTAGAATAAGCTCTTCTTTGGCGCGCACAGGGTCCTGAGTTCAATGTCCAGTACTGGGGAAAAAAAAAAAAAAAAGAATGAGGATAAGAGAGGCATGGCTCATGACCTTGGAATGTGGACTGATTATCCTCCTACTTCCTACATTATTTAACACTGTTCTTGGTATGAAGCATTAAGAATTGGTTAACAGATACCTAAAGTTGATAGGACTAATTCCTGGTTTTTTCTTGGTAGTAATCATGGAGAATTTTCTGAATGTAGTCTGTGCCACAGAGCTATTGCAGTTGTGATCTACCATTGTTCAAGTAGTTATTGGACAAGGAACCCCAAAGCACATAGGGAAGAAAATGGTGAAATAAACAATTTTATGAGTTGAAAGCATTGTGGGATTGGCAGGAACTGAAAAGAGCTTGCTGCATAAGGAAATATCTCAATTCAAGTCCCTCAAAATAAGCGTGTGCACACACACATGTACACACACACACACACACACACACACACTCACATGAGAGATCATAGACCTGTAGGGTGGTAGTTGGTGGATATTTAGAACAATAAATATTTCTCTTTTTTATCCTGCAAATAATTGCTTTACAGTCCAAAGACTTAAAAAGTACTATTGAGTCATCTGTCTAATAAATTAGTTATCTACCATTGTACTACAAATTACTCCCAAAATATGGTGGCCTAACACAGTAATATCATTTACTATCTCATGGCTTCTGTAGATCTGGAATCCTGGGATGGCTTAAGGTGTCCTATAAGATTACCGACAAACTGTCTTTCCAGGTCTGCACCTTTGATGGGCTTGATAAGGCCGAGAAGATCTGATTCCCAAGATGACTTATCCTCACACAGTTGAGAAGGGCAGAAACTGTAGCTCTTCCTCACTTGGCCTTCAGCTGAGAGCCGCTTGAGGATCCTTATGGTTGTACAATGGTTGATGGTCCATGAGTTGGGTTGATGACCCAAGAAGAAGCATGTCAGAAACGCTATAGCATCTTTATTTTAAATTCAGATAACATTTTTGGTGGTAGTATTGATTTATTTTTTTTGACAGTATTGATTTATGCATTTTGGAAGGATCAAAGAGCATAAATAAGAGGAGGCAATACTCCTTAAACATTGTCCCAGACACTGGTCATCCTATCTGATCAGCCCTACCATTGCCAATTTATTTCCCACATATTCCTCTAAATCTTAAGTGTAGTGATCAAAAAGAACCTTAGCACAATTCTGTATTATAGTAAGTCACTCCTCATGTTGAAGTCATCCTTGATGTAGGTATTCTGAAGGATAGTTTGATGACATACCACCCTGAATCTATTAGGGCACAATTCTTCATAAACCTTTTTGCAGATAACTTCCAAAGAATATGTAGCCTGGAGAACAACCCCAACAATATAAACTGAATGTTTTAATATTGTTTCATTTGTATTTTTAAACTGAAGATTGAAAATCATCAGTTATTATGATTCTGGTGTGATTTATAGCTATCTATTTCAAATCCAGACTTTTAAGGCAAAAAGGAACCATGAAAAAGGATTATAGAGTCCATTCCATCAGTTTCTTGTGGTTTACTAAACCTATCAGAGAATTGCTATGTCAGCATATAATACTTTACCAAAATGGGCACTTGGATGAAAAATTTTTGTTTTGCTGGCTACACTTTTGCAGCTATGTCAGTTGCTGAATTTTTTCTCTTTCACCACAGATTGTTATAGTATTTAACGTTTATGTGTTATCTCTCAGTACTAACTAGGGCCATTGCCAAAATTCTGATTGGGAGTGGGTGTTGGAGTTGGAAACTATATATATGATGGCTGAACAGCTGGGATAATCTATGTTTTTGAGGCAATAATCATGAATAATGCAAATTTAGCTGTTAAAATAGAATGAAGGGATGACATCTTACTGGGTGGGAATTTTAAGGAGAAGCTTTAGTTTTAGAGTTACAGTCATGGTACCTATGTCTAGGCATCACCATTATTACTATGTACTAAATTTGAGTTATAAATATGACACTTTAATTTCAGTGCTGAAGAACCATAAGCAAGGAACTCATCTGATTTTTTCTCTTCTGGGAAGTCTTCCTCTCCTGGGGATCCTTCGTTTGGCCCAGAAGCACCTTCTGAGTGCTCTCACAGAACCTGTGTTTCTCTAGTCAGCATCTATGATGACCCATTAATTGTTTGCTGTTATTAATTAATAAGAACTTTAACTGCATAACACAGGAACTACATTTTTCTAGGTCAATGTTAAATTCCCATCAATGAACACACTGTAATTGTGTGTTGTAGGCTTTCTGCAACACATAAAGAAAGGGCTCTTCCGTACAACTACAGCTTATAACTTGCTACATATAATTGAAAAGTCCCTTGCTATATGGCTTCAGACATGACTGACTCTAAATATTCAAAGTATCTTCTCTCTCTCTCTCTCTCTCTCTCTCTCTCTCTCTCTCTCTCTCTCTCTCTCTCTCTCTCTGTCACTTTTTTTCCTTGGTGCTTATGCTGATTTCAGGCAATTTCTTTCTTTTGAATGTCATATGACCAACACAAAGTCTAGAGATAATAAGAAGAGTATTTCTCTTCTTCAAATAGTTACATTACAAGTACGAGGGGCAGAAGCATTTTATTTTGATGAGGCATTCTTGTGTTACTTACTCTCCTGATCTAGTCATTATCATTGAAAGGATGGAAGTATGGCGATTGCCATGAGCTGTCTGTCTATAGGTAAAGGACTTGCTCAGGATATGTAACTTGGGTGACAACTAATGATTTTGGTAATTGGAGGGAATGGGTGAAAGTATACTCACCAGTCAAAGCACAAGCACAAAGACCAACCAAGAAAGATTGTGACATGTAAAAAATCTATAAACAGGTAGGTAACTGGTGGGAAATAATATATTTGAAGCAGGTGAGTAACACCGTTCCACAGAATAGCTCTCCAATACATGTTACCTCATGCTATTTTTCCACCTATATATATTCAAAGCAACTTGAAACACTGGATAAGACATTCCGAATTGTCTGGGAAAAGCAGGAATAGTTAACATTTTTTAGTACCCTACATGTCCAGATTTTACCCCCTGGATAATAAACTCAGGTATAATTCTAAAGCTGTTAAGGCAGCAAAAAAAGGAAAGATGTTAAGTGAATCAGTGTGATTTCTGAAAATAGAAAGAAGGTATATTAATCTATAAAAGCAATGATTTTCCCTTAATGAATCTCAAAGTAAACACTAATTGAAGATTCTTATGCAAAAGACACTGAAACAAAGTAATATTCTATCACTTTGCCAGTAGCTGTTTAGGGTCAAATGTTTTTTTATACTTTGATTTTCCATAATATTCATGAATGAGTAGCTAGCAGACATTTCACATTTTGTCTTTATTTCTTATTCCTTTAAATTTTTTACTTCCATAGTTATTGCTATTTTAACTCTTCTCCTCAAATACACACCCACAGAATGTTTGTACATGATTAGAAGGTAGACATCTGACCTTCCAAACATGTGACATATTACATGATGCCAAGAATGTTTACAAAGCGCTCTTTTTTATATTTTTTTACTGAAGTCAACTTTTTCATTTGTATTTTACATGCATGCAAAACATTGCTAATCAGTTCAGAATGTGATTTATTATTAATTACCACTAAGATTTACAGGAAACCTTACTATGTGTCAAGCCCCGGTGCCAAGCACTTTACAAGTGTAATCTAATTTAATTGACCAGTATTTGTATAGATGAATACTGTTCTGTGTAGAGTGGAAGCAATTTATTTTGTTCCCTCCCTGGAATTCACATTAGGAGCAAGGTTATTACTTCTCTCTTTCTCTTGAATTAAAGTAAGTGGCCAGGACACTGAGATATGTGTTCCCTTTCCCCAGACCCATATCATTCAGTTCTGTCTGCAATGGTGAACAAGGTAACTGTGAGTTTACATCCCAGCCAGATGCTACAGGGCACACTTGGAGGAAGATAAATGTATCCACTGGAATAGTCACTATTTGAGTCAGTGACCTTGAAGTTGGCAGATCAAAATAGCCTTCCTCTCCAGTCACACAGAAATATGTGTGCTGTTTACCAATTGAGATGGGGGTAGGATACTTTTTCAAAACGATGGTTTGAAAAAACTTGACAAGTAACTTTTGTTAGCATTTTTTATTTTTTCATTTTAATGAGAAAAAACAAAATAGCAAAGAAATCGTTTCAAAATAAGGTAGTATGATAGTTATAGTAATTAATACAATGCTATAATGTGTACCGCTGTCTTCATAGTAGTTGCTCAGAGGACAAGATGCATACCTGATATCTTGTCTGAACAATATTAGTATAAAGTTTTATTCTCAATGAACTAAGAAAAAGAAGCTATATATCTATCCTAACTTGCTTGTGTATACATATACATATATACTTTTTTCTTTTTGAAGTTTTCCATACTAGGACAAAACATTATACCATGTCTTATAAGTAGATTGCAAGTCAAAGATGTAGTATGAAACATAAAACAAAAATTAAAAACGATATTCTGAAAATTAATTAAATATCAATTAAAAATTAAATATTTCAAAACAGTATTCCAAAATTCAAATCAAATTGTGAGTCCAACTTAGAGGTGAGAATGTTGTGTATCATATCTATGAATATGTGATCTATTCAGAGTATTCACATAATATTTGAATAGGTTAATATATACAAAAATATCAACTAAGAAAAAGTTTCCATGGTAGTAAAGAATTGCTAAGAATAAAACATACATAAATACTGGAATGGCAAATAGATGACCAGAATTTCTAATAGTTTGGGGATATGATATCACACAAAGTTCTAGTATGCCATGTAAATGTACGGTGTCCATGACGCTTACTGGTGGCCAGGTGTCACTTGGGGGACTGAGCTACTGCTATTTCCTTGATATTCATCCTGAAGACCCAGGCAGAATCATGACACATAGGTTTCAGATGTCCATTTGTAGAATATGTTGATGGAAAAATTTTGCTGCTGTATAAAAAGAATAGTTTAAAGACTACATTTGTTTTCCTCTTTTTCTCCTGTGTTTGGTTTTTTACTCTGTTTGGTGGGTTCTTTTCATTCTCCATCACAGACTTGTAGTCATTTTGATCCCTCTCTAGAGTATATTTTAGCAAACTGTGCAGGGTTGGCTTTGTTATAATGAAAATTTTTAGTTGTTCTTTGTCCTGGAAGTATTTCATTTCTCCATTATACTTCAAAGAGAGTTTTTCAGAGTATATAAGTCTGGGTTGGAATATGTTTTCTTGCAGTACTTTTTATTATAGTATGTTGCTCCATGCTCTTCTTGACCTAATGGTTTGTTTGGAGAAATCTACCATTATTCTGATGGGTTGTCCTTTAAATGTGATCTATTTCTTTTCTGTCGTGGCTTTTAGTATACTGTTCCTGTGCTGAATTTTTGGAATCTTGATTATTATATGTCTGGCTGTGGTTTTAATTGAATAGATGTTATTTAGATTTCTATATGCTTTAGTTATCTGAATGTTAAATTGTTTTCCCCTATTTGGGAAATTTTGTCTATGATTTCTGTCCATATTCTTCTTATATCATTTGTGTTGGCTCCTTCTTTCTCATTGATACCTATTAATCTTACATTATTCATCTTTGCATCATCTTATAGATGTTGAATTATTTTTTTCTTTCATCCTACTTGCTTTTAGGAGATCTTTTCTTATCTTTTCACTACTTGCAGTGGTTTCTTTAAAATATGAAAGTCTATTTTCACTTTCACTGAAATGGTTTTTCCAGCTTGTGAATGAGGTCTTAGGTTCCTGTATAGCACTCTGAATCTGATTAGTGTGTTTTATTAATGTGTTCCATATTGTTCATTCAAGGATTCCATCATTAGTCTCTTCTCTATTTTTTATCAGTGTCTTTTTTAGAAACACTTGCTACTTCTTTCATTATAGTTATCATTTCTTTTTTTATTTCAGAAATCATTTCTGATCTGATTTCCTCTATACCTTTCTGCAGTTCCTTTATTTCAGAGATTTCAGGTGTGTGATTTGCAAGTTTTTCTACGCTATTGTCTCCTGCGTTTGTTCTGGGTGCACTTGGGGCCTGAGAGCACATTTTGCTCCTTTTTTTTGTCAATTTTTATAGCCCTGCCTTCTGATCTTTGGTGTAGAGCTTTGGTAGAATTCTTACCTTAGCACTAGATCTGGATCTATCAAGTTCAAACTTGTCCAGGTGGGTGTGGCCTGGGTCTGGCCGCAGTGCTTCACTTCTTGCTGCTATAGACCTTGGAGTTGAATCTGCTTTGTTACTCTGGCAAGATGTTCTGTTTCTGGATCAGCTGGGTGGGTCTTGTCTCTAGCCTCTCTGAACAGATCTCTGATGCAGTTTTCCACTCTGGGCCTGTCTGTTGTATGAAGTTCCACTCATCTCTCAGGCCTCATTGCTGGGTTGAATAGGTTTCCAGTGGGCCTGGAGCAGTCTCATTCACATACTGGGCCTGGTTGGTGGTGGGCCCGAGGCCTGTTAGCATTTTAGTTTAAGAGAAAAATATCAAATACTCTAAACCATAAATATTTAGGGAATTAGTGGCAAAAGAAAAAAATCCCTGGAAATAATTGAAATACTAAGTCTTTACTTAATGAATAGTTTTTATAGTAAAACACAAGTTCTCATTTCCCAACTGCCTTTGAGACCTGTGAGCCATAACCATGCCTAAATTGTGTCTTGCTTTATGGGATAATTGCAAAAAGGTATGATGTGAATTTTGTGTGAATGTTACCATAGTAGCCTCAATTGTAATAATTTTCATCATTGTATTTCATGGGATATATTTTTGCATATGCCCTGGAAATGCTATAGAGAAATGACATGCAAATGTTCTTCAAACAACACAAGTTAAATAAAACCTGAAGAATTACCAATCTGGGATTCTCACCTAGAAACATAATGATTCATTTCTATCTATAGCTTGCTCCTTAGGAAGAGAAAATCACTTCTGGCCAGCTGTTGCTTTTGCAGCACCTTGGCTATTTCTGGCAAGATAAAATGCTTTTCCTTCCCTCAGACAGAAAAAAAAAATTAGAACTTGAGGAAGAACTGAGAAATAGGTTAAATCTGACCATAAAGGATATATAAAAACAACTAGCAATGACACTTTTGGTATGACAATGTCTAGGCTACTTTTCTCTCATTGCTGGGACAATATAGCTAAAACCCAGAATTAAGAAAGGAAAGACTTATTTAGCTTACACTTTGCGGAGGCTTCAGCCCATAACCACCCTGCTCCAAGTCAGAGCGGCACATGACAAAGCACAGCAGCTCCAAGAAATCAGAGGCAGAGAGTGAGGCTCTTTTTGCTCCCTTATATTACTCTCAGGTTTTCTGCCCCTGGGTGGGTGTAGCACTCACACCAAGACTTCCAGCTTTGGATCATGAGTTAATCACAAACTTGAAGCCTGCGCTATGACTGCATAGGTTTTGGGGGGATGTCTATATACAAACTGTAACACACACACACACCACTATTATACCCTATAAATTAACTACAAAAAGGACACGTGAAGTTTGCAGAGACATTGTTGCCTTGGAAACATAAACTTCAAGATTTAAGCGATGCACACTGATAACTTCAGTCTATAGCAGGTAACAGTTGTTAGGTTTTGAAGATGAAGCTCTTAGTTTTTCCCCAAAAATATTTATTGGATACAGGGTCTTGCTATGCAGTTCAGACTCATAGTGACCCTCCTGTCTCATCCTCCTCAGTTTGCCCGAAGCTCTGGGGCTGGTACAGAGTGCCTGGGGTTTCAGGGCCAGTAAAACATGTGGTAATGGGGATCAAACTTTGGGCTTTGTGCTTGCCGGGTAGGCACTTAGAATACTAACCTTTCTCCACAGCCCCAGAAGATTAAGCTCTCAATGAGTACACAGCAACATGTCACCATCAGATCCTAATGGGACTTTGATACCTTTCATTATTCTCTGTATTAAATAATATTTATGAGTCAATTAAGACAATAAAATCAGCTTTGTATCTTTGGGAAAATGGCTATGAAATGAAAATAATTAAACTTGGCACCTGTTATTTTCTGGGAATAAACTAAGAGGGAAAAATAAGCAGATAAAGAAATGAGAGGATGAGTTTATAGTGCAAGAGATAAGCCAACCTTGTACTTGGAAACAGAGGTAACAGCATCACAAATGATAAAGATTCCTAAGTGTTCTTTCCTCCATAAAAACAATAGGAAAACTTACAGAATAAAGATCAAGACTAACTTTCAGAATGTTGCAAATTAACTAAAGGTGTAGACCATCTGAGGTATTTATTTCAGAGGACATATGAAATGTTGAATTTTAACTCACTCTCCCCACTTCCCTTGATAATATCACAGCTGTAGCTCCTAAAAAAGTGGACTATATATGTGGAAAACCTAGCAATGCAGTGCCTACAATGCAGAAAGTGGTGCAACTCCTGCAAATACTCAGTCTCCTAGAATTTCATCATGCTGGTTCTTCCTAGTAGTGAGCAAGGGATATCTTCTTATTTTTTGATACCGTTTTCAATCTCCTTTTGAAGAGTAACACAATTTTTAACATATAAATCTTTTAGTTTCTTTGTTGAATTGATTCCTAAGTATTTAATGTATTAGGACGCTATTGTATAAGATGTAGTTTCCTTAATTTCTCAGTGTGTTTGTTGTTTGTTATAAGAATATAACTGATTTTTGAGTATTGATGTTGTATTTTGATTCTCTACTGAATTGTTTATTAAATTTTACAAGTCTTTTTGTGGAGCTTTTGGGGTATTGTATAAAGAGTATCATGTCATCTGCAAATAATGGTAAGTTCATTTCCTCCTTTCCAAGCCTTATTCTTTTTATTTTTCACTCTTACCTAATTTCCCTGGCTATTATTTCCAAAACTATATTCAATTGGAATGGTGCCAGTGGACATCCTTTTCTTTTCCCTAATTTTAAAGTGAAACTTTTCAGTTTTGTCCATTTGTATGATGTTGGATGTTGGATCACTGTAGATAACTTGTATCAGAGTGAGGTCAACAACGCCTATTCTGATTTTGTATAGGATTTTCATCATCACCGAAGGTTGGGCTTATTCAAATGCTTTATCTGTATCTATTGAGATGATCATGTGCTTTTTGTCATTGGCTCTGTTCATATGGTTTGTTAAGTTTATTGATTTGCATATATTGTACCATTGCTGCATTCCTGGGGTGAATCCCACTTGGTCTTGGTGGAATTGATTTGTTATATTCTGTTTGTTCAAATATTGAGTATTTTTGTATCTATGTTCATTAGGGAGATTGACCTGTATTTTTCTTTTTGGTTGAGTCATTCTCTGGGTTCAGCATGAGAGTAATACATGCCTCCAGGAATTGGTTGGGAAGATTTTCTTCCCATTCGATTTTATTAAAGAATTGGAGGAAAATTGGCATTAAACCTCCAAGTTTCATCTAGAATTTATCTGTAAATCCATCAGGATGTAGGCCTTTCTTTGTAGGTTTTTTAATGCATTTTTAGTAGAGGGGATACGTGGATCAGACTCATAGTGATCCTCTGGTTTTCAGTCTCCTAAAGCACTGGGATTACAAGCGTGTGCCACCATGCCTATTTTCAATCACAGTCTCAGTGTGCCTTGAGGGTGCAGTCAGCAGGAAATATCAGGGATGGAACCCTGGCTGCTTCACTCTGCCTAAGCAGGTGTTTTAGTCCACTGAACTATCAGGTTAACCTTCTTTGTAGATAGTTTTTAAACTGTATTTTCAATTCCATTGATTGATATTGGGTTATTCAGAAATTTTACATCTTCTTGATTCAGCTTTGGAAATTCATATGTATCTAGAAATTTGTTCATTTTGCCTATTTTTTAGTCCATGAGAGTAAAGATTTTCAAAGTAGGTTTTGAGAATCTTCTCAATTTCTGTTGGACCTGCAGTGATTTTACCCATTTCACACCTTATTGAAAACTGTTTTTCTTTCCTTTTTTGATAAGTTTGGCAAGAGTTTTATCAATTTTATTTATTCTTTCAAACACCTAACTTTCTAATTCATTAATTCTCTTTAGTTCTTTCTTTCTTTCTTTCTTTCTTTCTTTCTTTCTTTCTTTCTTTCTTTCTTTCTTTCTATCTATATTTCTTTCTGCATGATTCTGATGGGCTTTCCTTTGAGATCATCTTTTCTTTTTCTCTCACACCTATAATATTGTGTTCTTTGGCTGAATTTCTGAGACCTTGCTTATTATGTGTCTGTTTGTAGCTTTATTTTGATTATGACTAATTGGAGTTCTACATGCCTCACTTAATTGTAATTTAGATTCTTTCCTCATGCGTAGAAATTTTCTGCTACTACTGCAAATATTCTTTTTATATCTTTTTTATCGACTCCTGCTTTTTCATTGACCACTATTAGTTTTATATTGTTTCTCTTTTCATCATCTTGCAGCTTTTGAGTTGCTATTTCGAGCTTCCTTCTTATTTCTAAGAAATATTTCATTTTTCATTGCTAGCTGCAATGCTATGTTTAAGGTAAAAAAAGAAATACCATCTATTTTGCTTAAGTGCTTTTGCCAATTTTTATTAGAATTTTTAATTTCTTGAATTTTTTTCTGTCTGACTCATGCATTCTAACTCTTCCCTATATTGTTCATTTAATGTTGCCATCATTTTTCTGTGTTGTACTTTTTAAAATCCATGTCTTCTTTAGATGTGCTGAGCAATTCTTTCATTATTACTGTCATGTCTTTTTTTTACCTGAGAGATTATTTCTGATCTGATTTCTTCTACAACCTGATGGAGATGTTTCTTTCTTCAGTTGCTATCGTGTCAGAAATTTCAGGTGTGTGATTTCCAAATTTTTCTATGTCATTGTCTACTAGACTTAATCTGAATAGACATAGGCCTGAGTTTATATTTTACTCCTTCATTTTGACATTTCTGAAACTCCCAGCATTCTCCAAGGCTATACGTGGACCCCTTGATGACGAGGGGGCTGAAGTTCACAGAAGCTCCTCAGGTTCACCAGGTCTCAGTACTGTTCTTGTGATGGGGATGAGGCTCATTTTGCTACCAAAGCTCCCCACGACTCAGTATTATCACTTTTGTTTTAATTTTGAAGTGTGTCTATTATCCTGAGTGAGAGAATTGTTTCATACACATTTACCTTTGCCTTTTTTTCCCCATTTCTCTTCATTTTCCCTATTGCCATGTCTTTCATCTCAACTTATCTTTTCTTTTGTGTTGCTACCAAGTTCCTCATTGCTTTATTCATTTTTAAGAGACTTTCCTCAGTCCCGGTTCCTTGCTTTGTGTTTCCACAGTCCAGGTCCTTTTCAGTTGCCATTTATATTGAACCAGGTCTCATTTCCTCTTCAGGCTTCACTTACAGGAACTTAGTCCTCTGGTTTGTTCCCTGACAAGAAGTATAAATGAGAATAAAAAACAAAAAGATACAGAAATAGTTAACAATTCAGGAGCCAGGAGACTTGTGTCTTTAGTGAACAGAGATACCTGAGCATGTGACTCACCTTTCTTTTCTTCATGTAAAAATATATGCAAGCAGTTAGAGTAGAAGAGCATTCATCAGCATCCCACTATGGAAAGAATATGCCCATATAAACAACCAGATCTCAGTTGTGTTAAATTTTTCCTAGAACCTACAAAATGCCTTTATGCCAGCACATCATCTTTCACCCTTGGGCTCACAGAGGAGATTAATTGGGCTTCAATTCTCTTGTCTTACACAGGAAAATGTAGAGGAAACAAATTAAGATTTAAGCACAGACAACAATTTCTCAAGTAGTACTTCAGTAGCTCAGGAAACAACAGCAAGAACAACAAATCAGACTGTGTCAAATTGAAGAGCCTCACAGCACAGGCATTAAATGTCAGAGCAAAGACATAGCCTGAAGAGTGACAGAAAATCTTTGTCAGCTATTCTTCAGGTAGATGAACACATAGAGTGTATATATATATATATATATATATATATATATATATATATATAGAAGAAGAGTCCAATTAAATGGTTGAGTAACCTGAATAAACAAGGCCAGACTGAACTGCATAGTGAGACCCTGTCTCAAAAAAGACAAAAGCAAAGCAAAACAAAACAAAACAAATGAACCACTTTTCAAAAAAAGTACAAATCACCAATGATTATTCATGTCTTAGTTACTTTTTACTTGTTGCTGAGACAAATACGTGACCCTCAAAATAAAGGAAGGAAAGGTTTATTTAGGTCACAGTTTGTGGAGGTTTCAGTCCATATTCAGCTGGCCCAAGGCTGAGTGGAACAGAGCAGAGCATCCAGTCCATGGCAGCGGAACAGCAACAAAATGGTGACAGAGGCAATCGACCAACCAGGGCAACAGAGAGTTACAGCAACAGCTGAGTCTGTCTCACTGTCGCTCTTTATATTCCAATCTGCCTTAGGATATCTGCCCTAGACCACACTCATAGTCCCAGCCACTCAGACAAATAATCCCATCAGTATTAAAAAACGTAATTCCAGGGATCATGGATCAAGTCTCAAGCTCTAGATCAGTACTAAATCACATAATCCCAGTGACTCATGAGTCAAGTCTCAGTCTATAGAAGTCCCCACCCAATGAATGCATGAGGCTTTGGGGGGATAACTTGACCTAAACCATAACAATTCACCAAGTTCACTGTTAAGAAAAATGCAAAACAAAACTATGTTGAGCTTCTATCTCATACCATTAAGAATTGTTATAATCAAAAACACAAAATATCTTATGTAATGACAATGATACAGGCAATATATATTGTATCATCAAATTAAAAACTAATATGGTCATTATGCTAATCAGTATGAAAATCCTGAATTAGTTAAAATTGGAACTATCATAGAATTTCTGTACTATTTGACTACTATATCAGTTACACTACACCCTGCCATGTACCCTAAGGAATCAGAGTCAGAATACTATGAAAATATTTACCTACTCATGTTTATTGTATATTCACAATATCCAACTAAATGGGTCAATCTTAGGGACTCATCAGCCATGAATGGATAAATTAAATGTGGTGCACATATTGACAGAGTATCATGTATAAGTTGGAACAAAATCATGTAATTTGTAGGAAAAATGGTCAGAAATAGAGATCATCATGTTAGGTGAAATAAGCCAAACTCAATCAAGTATCAAGTATTTTTCTTATTTGTGAAATCCCAACAAAAGAAAATACACAACTGAGTACAAGAAGATGGAATATTATACAAAAGAAAAGGGATGGAGGGAGGGAAGAAATAAGTTTTGAGAATGAGAGTGTGGAAAAGGATATGGTCAAAATATATTTGTGTATGTATGAAAATGTCAGAATCAAACCCATTGTTTTGTATAATTAAGATGAATGAATGAAATATTAACTAGTTTCTAATTACCAATGATAGAGGCTAGAAGATTTGGGATAATATTGTCTATGTGTTTAAAGAAAAGGCTCTCACCAAATTCATCAAAACTTCTCAGAAAAATATAGAAAAAATCTAATATGAACAAAAACTGAGAGAATACTTTATAAAATAAACTTAAAATGGATCAAAGACCCACATATAAGAACTAAAAGTGAAAATTCTTAGAAGAAAAACATAGCTGTAAAGCTTTGTTTATTTAGCTATCACTTTTAAAGCATAAGTGTCTAAAGAAAAATAGATAAAAAGATGTCCAAAATAAAATAAGAAGGATAGCTTCCTAATGGAGCACTCATGTGCACACACAAAAATACAGACACACATTTATACATGAACACACACACACTCTGAATAATATGCTCATATTGTACTTACTATTTATTTAATTTTTATGTTATGTGGAGACTTCAACTACCTTAGCATCATTTGTTCAAAAGACCAATCTTTCTCAATTGAATTGTAATGTTATACTAGTTGAAAATCAATTAGTGCTATATGTATGTGCTCATTTCTAGCTCTGCTTCCTCTTAGTCCAAAGAGAAGTATATTCTCTTCCTTTTTTTTTTCTAAGCAACATCAATAGGGAGGTAGGTCATGCCCACACACTGTACACTGTAGAACGATTGTGAGGACAATATGCAATATGTCAACTTTCAAAAAAAAAGAAAGGGGTAAAGAAAAAAAAGTAATGTTGATTTAAAAGGGTTAATGTTTAATTGTTTGATCAATCTTATATACCTATATGTATTAATCTAAACTGATCTGATGATGAAAATATGTAATATAACCATTGTTAAATTTAAACAATAAGAATATTAAATAAAAAAATAGATTTTCATTATCTCTCTGATTTGAATGTATAATCTTATGCCATTACCACAAAATCATGATTCTTATGATTTTACGATAAGTTTTTAAACTACTTTTGACTCATATAAGCAGGTGGCCAATATGATGGCATATTAGTTATTATGTTTCATATGTCAGCTGTAGAATTTCTGTCCATTTTGTTGGTCCATATTGAACCCAGAAATACTAGTCTGTTTGACAAGATTAACAGAGAAATAACACATGACAGAATGTCATTTCTGAACCCTGAGTCACCAAAGTATTGCAGCTTTGTATATACTATTTACCAATTCCTTTCCTCAATTTTTCTATCAATTTGTTTACTATATTTTAAATATCAACTCTATGTTAAGGTCATCATAAGTGTTATTTGTGAAATTATAAGTTTAATGTGTATATAATAATCTTTGTAACATACATTGGCATTGTCCTAGTTACTTTTTTCTCTTTACTGAGACAAAATATGAACAACAAAATTAAATAGGGAAAGGTTTATTTAGCTCACAAATTTTAGGGGTTTCAGTCCATAGTCAGTAGACTCCAAGGCATGGCATAGGAGCAACACTTCAAGGGAGCAAAATACAGAAAAAGCAACAAAAGAAAAACGAAAGGGAGATCAAGACTCTTTCTTTACCTGCATTATATTGTGAACAGGCTAACCTCCTACCCAACCCCCTGCTGCTAGGACAGGTTTAGCAGTCACATCATTACCTTACCCTCCTCTTGCTCACGATTGAGAATGATTACAAATTGAGGACCTTTGCCCCCTGCTGAGTCACTTAGTTAAACTTCTAAACTTCTCAAGTCAATACAATGAGTCATCTATTACAATTTATCTCTTGTCAACTTGACAACCAGACCCACTTCTTTAAACCAGTCCCCAGACACAAAGACATGCTTATTCTTATCATTTCACAACTGGATTCTCCAAACTTCCAGAGTTTTCACTATACCTTTGGATTTACACTCACAGTTTCATACATTGCTTTCCCAAGGGCACATTGCCTGGCCTCCCAGGCCTTCTGAAACTGGGATAGATGACTTATTAATCCAACTCTTACCTTCTGCAAGCACTTAAAATCAGTGTTATGTGGATTTTGTTGAAGTTTCCTGCCACTGAAGGAAGTGGCCAGGTTTTTCTCTTCCTTGGTTGTAGAGGCCGAGGGCCTGGATGACTGAGCACTTTGAATCCAATTATGAAGAACCAATTTTGTATGCTGCTCCCCTCCTAAAACATGGTGTGATCACCACCAGGAACATGATGCTCTGTTGCTCTCTCCTCAGAGCAAAGTCTGTAACTTTTGCAGTTTGAAGGCTGCAAAGGCCAGATATTTGCAGCTTCTTGTGATGCCCCCAGGCCATCTTTTATAGTTTCCTGATCATTGTCAGCAATCATATTCTCCTCAGCTTCATTTTTGTCGTCCACAGCTTTCTAGACAAACTCACAATGTTTGAAATCATCCTGTTGGGCTCATTCCTCTTGATTCTCAACATAAGTTAGACTGAAAGCTCCCAACAATAGCCATGCCATACCCTGAACATTTGACTGCCTTGAAACTTCATCTGCAAGATTAATTAATCTATCACCCTTAATCTCAGTCTCAGACAAAGATACTGGAGATGAGCAAAATGCAAACACACAGTGCACACCAGCAGCCCATGAAGTCCTGCCCAGTGGAAACTTCCTGAACCTAGTCTTTACTGATTTTCTCATCTGCTGAGTTCACTCCAGACTCTCCCATACGGAATAGTCTAAGGCATTCCAGATCTATTCCTTCAGGCAACATCTCTGAAACTTTCCAAACTCTTTCTGCAAGCCGTTTCCTAAGGCTTGTGAACCACATGATCTGGTATAATCACAAGATCAACTCCACTTTTCTGACACCAAAAACTGTGTTGGTTACTTATTTCTTATTGCTGAGACAAAATATTCAATGCCCTAAATTAGGAAGGAAAGGTTTACTTAGTCATAGTTTATAGAGGTTTCACTCCATAATTTTCTGGCTCCAAAGCAAGGTAGCATGGAATGGTGGCAAGTTGATGATATATATATGTATGTGTATATATATATATATATATATATATATATATTTTTTTTTTTTTTTTCTGGAATACAGCAAAAGCAGCAAGAGCACAAACAGTAGCACATAAACAAAACTCTCTTCCTCCCTTGTATTGTAAGCAGGCTATTATGCTCCAGGGTGTGTGTAGCACTCACATATCTCTCTTCTTGCACAGAATGAGGATGTTCATAAAGTGAGAATGCTGAGTCATTACTGAGTCTTTTACTTAAACGTCTAAACTTCATAAATTGATTCAACTTATCAACCATTAAAAAAAATACAAAATTATTAAAAATAACCATTGTCTGGTTAACACCTGCTTTTTTTCTTTAAGGATACCTCCGCCATACAAGAAGTTTTTTTTTTTTTTTTGAGAGAGAGAGAGAGAGAGAGAGAGAATATCTATTTAGAGTTGACTTTCCTTCTACAAGGAGTTATGTGACAAGCATTTTAATTTCATTGTCGTTAATTCTGTGCTCCTTAGTGAGCAAGGCAACTTCAAACCCCTTCTATGTGAAATGGTCAGGATATGTTACCTATGTTAGCTATCATTCACTGAGAACCTCCTGGAAAGTATGATCTTACAAAAAGCTGACAGACATTACCTACTTAGATTGTCTATAACCCATTATGTAGGGTGGAATTCTGTATCCTCAAAAGATATTTTCAAGATCTACACAAGCATACCTTTGAATGTAACATTATTTGGAAATATCAATGATTGATGGAAAATACTGGTTCCAAGTTAAGTTTAAGGTGTTTGATATTCTGAAAGATAGCGCCTATGTTATATAGCAATAATATCACTAAGCTTCTCTTCTGGAGGGTTAACAACTTAAGTATGCAGACAAAAAATAGAGAAAAAGAAGGGATAGAAGGATAGCCAATATTCAGCCCTAGTCCTTCAAGGTCAGTGAGGACTCAGACATAAGGGAACCTGTACTGTAACATCCTATAATTCAGTGGTGTCCCAATTTTTCTATTCAAGGAGATTAAGGGACCACAGAGGAAAGTGATCGACAATGTATAGTGTGCCTAGAGAGAGTCAACTAGAGAGAAAACATTCTCTCAGGCTTTTACAGAGAAAATTGGTCAAGTAATGGCCATGACTCACCCAGATGGCTGACACTGACAAAAATTCTATAAAACACTGTACATGGTTTCAGGGTAAATCCTGAGGGGATTTGATTGACCTTGTCAGACACAAAAGTTGCATTTTTTTGTTATAGAATTCTTGCTTTAGCTTGGTCTTAACTATCCAGCAGAAAAGCTTAAACACAAGGGATAAAATGTAGAGCCATATTAATATGCTGAGCTGGAAATAGAGATTTATTAGGATGAATACACACTGAATTGGTGTGACTAAACAACTTGTATCTTCTAAATGATACAAATGTCCTGTAAGATGGGTGAAAACAATGTTTTAGGCCAACATAGAAAGAGTTTAGAATGTGTCTAACACTCAGGGAATATTCAAGGTAGCTGTTGATCCCTCAAAACTAATGGAAAGAAGAAAAGAGTTTTCCAGAACCTCTCCAGAGGAAAGATGTTTTATGGATACCTTTACCTCAGACTTGTAGCCACTGGAAGAAGTTTCTATTGTTTTAAACTGCCCACTTTGTAGTAATTAGTTATACAGTCCCAGGGGAATGATATATTTACATTTACTTGTTTACCTATTATTTTCATTTAACTTAGTACGGATCCTCAGATCCCAGAAAAATTTCTCACACATAGTAAGTACTTCATATCTTTTGAATGAATGAGTCGATAAAAATTTATATCTTGCATTATGCAGAAACCAAACCCAGGTGAGTTTCAGAATGTGTATAGGCTTTATAGTTCATATGTATGAGGCAGGATTTAAACCTACATACATCCAGTTTCCAAAATCTCTGTCTCTGTCACCATACTCTGGCATTTGGAAAACACACATCGAAGATAAATGGTCTCTTGAGGCTCTTACAGCTGAGAACAGTGGTGGCATGGATATGGTAGTTTGAGTCTCGTATGAGAAAATTTTTGCTGAAGTTATGGCCAAACCAGGCTTACCCAAGGGAATGAAGTGATAATGTTACCCTTAAATTTTATATTAAATAAATGTTTATGACTACATGCTATGAACCCAGATCTATAAGCATTTTACCTAATGGATCATTTTGTGCACTTGGCATTATAGTCTTGCCAAGTTATTTTACTGTTATGTCCACCTTACACAGGAAGCAGAGAGAAGTCATGTCACTTGCTAAATTCCATGCTAACACAAACCTAAATTCAGTCTAGCCTTTGAAACTACAAGTCTCAGCTACCTGAGAAGCTTTTACTCTCTTATATTTACCATCTTTGGCCTGGTCATAGTTCAGCAATTTTCAACCTGGGAAGCTCTCCTTTTACACTGAATACCTTGTGCTACATTCTTTATTTGTACTTACAATGCCTATATTGTCTCTGTCCTGGTACTTGCCTGATTCACCTCTAAGCCTACCATTATAGTCTACCAACCTTTACACACAGTAAATAAATTGTCAAAGTGGCTTAAGATGGGGACGTAAATGGTCCTCTGTGAGTAGTGGGAACAACTTTATAAAAGTTTCCAAAATGATCACATTCTGAACCAGTTGCCTCTACCATGTTGCCATTGAGTTTGCCAACGTTTTCAGTCCTTTCCACTAGAATCACTTCGGGGTGATTGACAAAATCACATTTTCCTCAGTTTTGCTTCAGTCATACTGAATCAAACTCTCATATTTCCTATCTTTAATATTTCCAGTGTTTTCAGTGTCTCTTCTCATTTTAATGACTTGTTTTCTGCTTTGGTTGAAATGTCTCAACTTGAAGACTATTTCTTAATCCCAGGCTCCAGGTGAGCTACTGCTTTGTGCTTCTATTGAACACATTGGTTTCTATCTTCCTTGCAAGTTTTCATGTCCTCTGTGTCCTTGAATCATTATTGATCAGTCTCCCTTTCACATACCTGTGAGCCCCTGAGAGACAAGTTCTTTTATTGTCATATTTCAGGTGCTTAGCAGTCTTTGGCAGTTAGCAGGTGAACAGTAATAAAATATACAAGGAATGCACAAGTAAAAAAAAAAAGAGAGCGTGGAATTAATGAGCAATTAGGAAGACTTCATTTCTACTCAAATTTCTGCCAAGAGCACAGGGGGGCAGAATATGTCCTTTTTATTTAGCATTAGCATGAAGATCACATCTTGCCCCCTCCCACACACACCTGGCCATTTTCTCAGTTGCAGGATCCAAGTTATGGGTAATAGTAAAGAACAGCAGAAGGAGCCAGAAGTGTTGATGTAATTGTTTGTCTTGCTTATCTGGTTTGAAAGGGTTGCAAACTAGTGAATTTAGATGTTAATGGCACAACCACTCTTGCCTCCTAAGTAGTTCCTGAGTGAATTTGGCATGATTTCTGTTGGACTGCATGAAGAAAGCTGGACGGACAACTACATAATTTTGCAAATCATAGTATTTCAAACAAAGCACACATTTTTGGCATTCCAAGTGAACTACAAATTAAGGGAGACAAAATTTACTTTTCATACAATGAGAGATGTTTTTATTTTTCTAATAGAATCTAGCATTCACTGCATTTGTTACACAGACAATTAATAATAAATGTTTATAGATTGGATGAGGCTAGCAAATGGCTTTCATACTCATGCTTGTTGGACAGGGAAAAAAGATCCTTTAAGATTTCTTTCTTTGGTGTTCCACATTTATATGAACATGTTACATGTTACATTAGTGATTTTGTAGAAATATTGTTCCAATGTGATAAAAGTATTTGTGAGACTCTGATCTTGAGTTTATCTCTAATTAGATAAGTGACCTTAGTTAAGACAAGCTCTCTCTCTCTCTCTTTCCCTTTCTCTTCCCTTCTTTCTCTTTCCCCACCTCTTCCTCTCTGTTTCCCACCTCCCTCTCTCTCTCCTCCTCTCATTCTTAGTTGACAGAAAGTAATATCTCCAGCTCATTCATTAGCCCATACATTTATTTTATTTTAAAGAGACAAAAAGATGATAAAATGGTTCTGAATTTTAAAACAAAATGGTAGGAATTTAACAATCATTATTATATTACATAATGTTGTCTTCAAAATAACTGCTCAGATTATCAGGTACAGGCATGCAAAATTAATCAAGCAAGCAATATAAGCACTAACCGTTCCTTGCAAAAAACTAAGAGAAATTAGTACAATTGCCTTAACTGTCTTATGTCTATATACATACCCTCCATCTTTCTTGTTTTCTCTTTTACACCTCCAAGTTCTTTCCTTTTTACCAGTATCTTTTCCTTTCACAATATCTATTGTACCCTTAGATGTCATTTACTCTTTCAGTTTTTCACACTAGGGAGATAATACAATGTCTACACATATAGGTCTCACTTATGAGTCTTTAGTTGCATCCATTTACCAATGCAAGCCTCAAGTCTTTGTTTCTTTATAGCTGAGTAGTACTCCATTGTATAAAAATGCAATATATTTTTTTATCTATTTCTCGACTGACAGATATTTGGGTTGTTTCCAATATTTAGCTCTGACAAATTATGGTGCTAAAAACATGGGTGCACATATAGCTCTCTGATATGATGCTTTCATTTCTTCTGGGAAAATGCCCAGGATTGGAATAATTTGGCCAAGTGGGACTTCTAATCTTTGTGTTTAAGAAATATGCACAGTGATATGCACAGTGCTTGTGACATTCTGCACTCCTACCAACAGTGGAGAAAGGTTCCTCTTTTCCACAGCAACTCCAACATTTGTTATTGGCTGACTTTTTGATAATATACATTTTTTTCTGAGTTGAGATGGAATCTCAGTGTTATTTAATTTGCATTTCTCAAATGACCAATGATGAACATTTTTTTCATATGTTTATTTTGTCTTTGTATTTTTTCATCCGAGAAGTGTGTAGTCATTTCAGATGTCTATTTTTGGATGGGATCTTTGAAATTTGGGGGCCTAATTCTTTAAAATTCATTATGTGGTGCCAGAGAGATAGCTCAGTGGTCTAAGAGTCTGCCTGGCAAGAATAAGGACCCAGGTTTGATTCTCAGTACCACAGACTGTGCAGGCCCTGCTCAGGCACACTGAGCCAGACACAGACTGGTCATGGTGGTGCACAGCTGTAATCTCAGCTCTGGGCAGGCTAAAAGCAGGAGGATTTCTGAGTCTGAGCTGTAGAATGAGACCCTGTACCAAATACATATTTTTTTAAAAAAAAAGAAAGAAAATTTTTTATGTGTTCTACGTAGAAGTCTTTGAAGGGACTGTTGGCTTAATTTTTTCTTAAATTTTGGTTTTTCCTCTCACTGTGTTGGAGGTTTTTTTTTTGTTTTGTTTTGTTTTGTTTTGTTTTTTGTTTTATTTTTTTTTTTGTTTTGTTTTGTTTTGTTTTTGTTTTTTGATGTGCAAATATTTTTAATAAGATTTGATCCAAGTTGTTGATTCTTTGAAATAGCTCTCATGCAGTCTTTTTATTTTAATGAACTATTACCAATCCTTGTATTTCCCAGAAGTCTACTTACTTTATATTTCAGTAGATTTAATGTTTCTGATCTGATATTTAGATTCTTGATCCATTTTGACTTTAAATTACTGCATGATGATGGACATGAGCCTACTCTTAGTCTGTGGCATGTGGAAAGCCAGTTTTTCTAGCACTGTTTATTAAAGAGGCTATGTTTCTTCCAGTGAATATATTTGGAACCTTTACCAAAGATAGGGCAGCTGAGTATCCTCATAGCTATGTCTACACCTTCTAATCTGTTCCATTGATCTTGTGATTTTTTTTTTTTTTTTTTTGCCAGTACCATGCTGACTTTATCACAGTGGCTTTGTAGTATAATTTTAAGTCAGGGAGTGTGATGCCTCCTGCCATGCCTTTGTTGGCCAAGATTTCCTTTGCTATTGTAGGTTTCTTCTGGCTCCAAATGAATTTTCTGAATTTTTTTTCTGTAGATTTATGAGCTAGGAATGTTATGATCCAGGTTACATTAAATTTGTATAACAGAGCCTGAATATGGTGGCATGCACCTATAATCCCAGCGCTCAAGGGATGTAGGAAACAGGAGGATCACTATGAGTAGAGCTGTGTAGTGAGACCCTACACACACAAAATAAATAAATAAATAAATAAATAAATAAATAAATAAATTTTATAACAGTTCTGGGAATATGGCTATTTTCAGTGTTAGCTCATATATTTATTTGTTGGATTTAATAAGACAATGTATTAAAGAGGGCTTAACTATTACAGAATGCATAATCACTATCAAAAATAAATTAGTATGCATAAAAAATTGAATCCCTATACAATGATGTCCGTGAGTAATCTCAGCACTCTGAGAGACAAAGGATTCATAGTGATCCTCCTGTGTCAGCCTCCTCAGTTCTGAGGTTACAAGCATTCACCACAACACCTGGCTTGAGGGGGCAGCATAGCCAGTGCTGTGATGGTATGTAGTACCAGAGAGATTGAACCCAGGTCTTCAGGCTTGCCAAGCAGGTACTTAGACCACCAAGCTCTCTTCATAGCCCACACAGAAAATTTGAGCCATACCTGGTGAGATCCTATTTCAATAAAAAAGCAAAAAGGACTGGGGATATGTCCGTCGCCGTCTCCGTCCCGCGGAAGAAAGCACACGAACACCTTATCTCTGCTAACTCCTTTATTGGCTGGGCAGCGACCTCAATACATGTCCGTCCGAGATGGCTTCCTACGTGTCGCGCGCTTAGCACTTCCCATGCTCGGGCTTATAAGCAACATTTTAGCCAACAATAAGGTTACACGTGGGGATTGGCGATTGGGCAACAATGAGGAAGCATTTATCAATTACCATATTTGGAGTGGAGAAGAGACTAAGCAGGGTTCAGGAAGCAGGATATGGGCGCCATATTGGACACACGATGGGCGGGGGAGCAGCAGAGGCGGCAGGGCGTAGGCGTCATCCTGCACATCACGGCAGGCTCCCAACAGGGATATAGTTCAATCACAGGGTCATGAACTCAACCCACTGTACTATCCCAGAATGCTTAAGAGGTATAAAATTATAAAAGAATGCTAAGCCTGCCAGAAGACTAGAAATTTCCAAAGAAGTTTACTTTGAAAAAATTCAAGTTTCTTTGTAGCTACTTAGAATCAGTTAATCTGGACTTAACATTGACTTGCACCATAATAAGTTACATCGGAAAGGGGTCACAGGCTAGGTAAGTTTCTATAAGGAGACATCAAGTATTTTCTAAAGGAAGGAAAAGTTGGAGGCCAAGTAGAATGCTGAAGTGTGGCATTGCCCCAGATGGCTGTAAAGCTAAAAACATGTGTTGGTCAGGGCTATGGAGAGAGCTTGATGGTCTAAGCACCTGCCTGGCAAGCCTGAGGACCTGGGTTCAATTTCTCTGCTACTGTATGCCATCATGGCCCTGGATATGCTGGCCACTGAAACCAGGTGTTGTGGTGCACGCCTGTAACCCCAGAACTGAGGAGACCAACACAGAAGGATCACTATGAATCTAAGCTGTGGAGCAAAATCCAGCAATAAATAAAGAAATTAATTAATTAGTTAATTAATTAAAAATTATAAAAGCAGATGGTGAAGGCAAGGAGAAAACAAAGAAATCTTGGCTGAAAAATCAGTTTTTTTCTACTACTGAGAAAGTTTTCCAGCTAGATGTATAGCTCTGCAGGTTAGGCACTGAATCATAAGCAGTAGTGTGTTAATGTTCAACCAATTATTTATTTATTTTTTGTCTTTTTAAGACAGAGTTTTGCTATGCAGTTCAGGCTGGCCTTGAGCTCAGTTTTATAGCACGGGCTTGTCTTGAAATAATACTGATCCTCCTGCCTCAGTCTCTTAAATGCTGGGATTACAGGCATGCACCAGCACACCTGGCTTTAAAACCAATTACTACTACTACTACTACTACTAATAATAATAATAATAGTGATAAAAGTCTTGATTTGTAATATTAACTAAATTTCATGGTATAAATACATCCACCATGTCTGATTTTTGAGGGCCAGAAGTTCACTCTAAGGCTTGTAAAATTTCTGAAAATTTAACAGTCCATCAGTCTGACCCGGTGGGCTACAAAGCTCTAAGTAAATTAAATGGTGTTCTGAAACTGTGATGGAAGACGGCAAAAAAAAAAAAAAGCCGGGCGTGGTGGCTCACGCCTGTAATCCCAGCACTTGGGAGGCTGAGGCAGGAGGATCGTTGTGAGTTCGAGACCAGCCTGGGCTACAAAAGTGAGCTCAAAGCCAGCCTGAACTGCACAGTGAGACCCTGTCTCAAAAAAAAAAAAAAAAAAAAAAAAAAAAGATTAAGGATGGTTGGTAGTGTATACTTCTGTATTCTCATGACATAGCTTCAGTAATTGTCAAGTTTTGAAATTCTTTTTGTCTGCTCTTCCCATCCCCAACTTGATTACTTTGAAGTCCATGCTTCTATATGTGTCTCAAAAAACACTATTTAAAGGTATAGTCAGGAGCCGGGCATGGTCGCGTGCACCTATAATCCCAGCTCTTGTGAGACTGAGGCAGGAAGATCAGTGGGAGTTTGACACCAGCCTAGGATAAAAAAGTGAGCTAAAGGCCAGCCTGAACTGCATATCGAGACCCTGTCTCAAAAAGACAAATGAATAAATATGAATAAATAAATGAGTAAATAAATGAATAAAGTCAGGGCCAGCCTGATACCTCTGCGGACTAAAGTGCCTGCTTAGGCAGAGCACAGCGGCCAGATCTGATCCCCAGCATGTCATGCTGGCCTCACCCCTGGGGCATGCTGAGACAGGGATTGAGACTGGGCTTTGTGGCCATGCCTATAATCCCAACACTTTGGGAGGCTGAAAATAGGAGAATCACTATGAGTTTGATCTACGTAGTGAAACCCTGTAGATCTTATATACCCTGTCCTCAACATAGAAAAAGAAAAAGGAAAAAAAAAAAAAAATGGACACAGTGCCATTATTATATCAAAAATATCAAGGGAAATATTAGAACTATCTAATACCCAGCCAACATTCACATTACAAATGTATATGAGTGTTTGGATTATTCATTTTGTCTTAGACTAGAACAATTGATTCATTTAAATCAGAATTGAAACAATACCTATGTATTATGTTTACTTGTTATCCCTTAAGCCTCTTTTAGTCTATGTCCTTCTGTCTTTCCTCACTTTTTTCATTTCCTTTGCAATTTATTTCTTGCCAATGTATGCTCACATATTTTATACTTTTCCATATGAATCTTGCTCATAGTACTTTCAATGTGTGAGTCAGTATTCTTTGTTTATAAAATGATTTTTAAAGGCCTGATCTGGGGCCAAGGAGATAGCTCTGTGGCATCAGGGCCTGCTTGGCAAGCCCGAGGTCATGAGTTTGAATGCTGGTCCTGCAAAAAAAAAAAAAAAAGGAAAAAAAAAGGAAGGCCTGATCTGATTTATGCTCTGTACATATGTGTGTGTATGCACGTGTATGTGTGTGTGTGTGTGTGTGTGTGTGTGTGTACTGTATGTACGCACAAGAATCTTGAATGGAGAAGTGTAAAACTCTTCTATTGCCTTATATAAAAAGATGAATTATGCCTGCTAATCTCTTTTAGTGATATTGAGATTGATCAGTTAGTTCAACTTGAAATGGATGACACTCGCATTGCCAAAATGCAGCCCAAATTTAAGATAAACATTGTCTTTCTCAGTCTCAAAGATGCCTTTTAACCACAAACACATAAATCAATATACAAGTACAAACAGTTACTAAATCAACCCATCTATTTTATTCATGATCACTTCATATTTGAAAGCTCTTGCTGTGTTTATTTTCTTTGAACTGAACTGGGGGCTTTGACTAGGAAGCCATAAATCTGGTTTTTGATGAAATATGACTTTGCTACCATGCCAGATTGGAAAGAGTTGCCTGCTAATGTTTCTTCGTAAAGTCACTTTGATATGTGCTGAGCATTTTAGTAGATCTTTTCAGGGATAGCACACCACTGATTTAACTTTCACCTTGTAGAAAATTCCCTCTTTCGCATTCAATTTTTGATGGACGATGTATTACCAGGGACACCCAAGTCTGCCAAGTTGCACAGGTGAGACTTGCAGTGGCCTGAGGTGCAAGCGGATGAACAAGTTCCATGACCTGGAGAGTGGCTGCTTCCTCTAACATTGCCTTGCCCCTAGTTAGGCCTGATGCATTCGGAAGGTTGCTGGTCTAATTTGAACTGTGAGAGACTTTGGCTGGAGGGTAGTTCTGTATCCCAGTGATAAAAGAACACATAAAACAACCCAGTGACTGATCATTCTCCCTGACTGTCAGTGAATCATGTCTAATAGCATCTCCATGCAGTTTGCGCCAATTTGCTCGCAATGGCATCCTTTTCCGTGGGCTTGCTGCTCAGCAGGCCCTGAAGCAATCTATGAATAACTTCCCAACAGATGCTGTTTATGAATTGAAGCAAATGGCTTCCCTGTTTCTCTTTTTTCTCACTTCAATAATTTTCAGTTACATTACGATGAATATTTATAGTCCTGTAGCAGTGCATAAAAATGGAGAACAACTAGACCTGGGCATTGTTTCATACGTGAGTGCCGTTCTAATGGGTTTTGGCTGACTAGTTTTAATAATGTTCTGTTGATGGGCTGAAAAGAGGATGCAAACTAGATATCACTCACTTTCATTCACTGTTTTGCCAGGACAGGCAGTGACGGAGCACTGGTAGCACCTGTCACCTGTCCATGGTGCTTTAACTGGCCCACGCATCAGGCTCTTACTGTGACTGTGTCTCCTTTGTCTGCTTCTGTTTAGTCATGTCAAATACTTGACTTCTACAGCGATTTTGTCATTCATGCAAGACCTCATTAGGTTTACTTGGCCATTCTCTGTAGGTATTACTATTTGTGATTCAAATAATTGCTGCATTTTCAACTACAGCTCAACTAGCATAACATTCTTTAGAATTAAAATGTAAACTCACAAGAAATATGTTGGTCTCAATTTCCTAGTCTCTTTTACAGAGAGGTATGGAGTTACATTTACTGTAAAAAATGAGCTGTTTCAAATGTTTCATATTTACATGTTCTCTCAAAACATTACAAAAACGAGAGGACTTATGTCTAGACATAGCTTCTCAATTTCATTTTAAGGGAAATATTCTATCTTCAGTGGCTTGTGTCTCAAATAGTTGGTAGATCTTCCTTGCATTTCCTATTCTACAATAATGAGTTCGTTAACTAGCCTATATTTTCCAGACCATTGACTGTGTCATATTGGCCCACATACAAATAATTGCTTGTTTGGCTATTTGCTTATAAATAAGACTGCTGAAAATGGTATGTAAATATGTATATGCATGCACAGTGAATATGTATTGAAATCTCCCAAAATATTTAAATTGTCCCATTTTCTACTCTTGTATTATGAAATACTCACCAGCTACTCAAATAGAAACATATTTATTATGCATGCAAGCCTACAATATCTTTACCACCTATCATTTGTATTCGATACACAGAAGGTTGTGCTGTAACACAACAGTAAAAATGAAAAAGGCAATTTGGAGAGGAGTGTGTTTCTTGCTCTAACTACAGCAGAGGCAAAGAGCAATTTTACTTTGAAAAGAAGAAGCATAGCCCACAATCTTGAAGTATTCAAAACATTAATGAAAAGCCCAAGAATTTGATACTTGATCTAGAAATGTTATTTTTAAAGAAACTGATATACCGTATCATGTCCCAAAATGATGATCTTGTTTTGCAAAATAGGAAACTAAGAATCTCTGGAAAGATTTTCAGGCCAGAGTAAAAAGCCTATGAATAGACAATGGTCTTTAAGCTTGCTGAAAAATTCACCATGATGCTTTTTGTTTTAAATATGAATATTAATTCATTGTAAAAGTAAAAATCTTATAAGCAGCATCAGATGTTAACATGTCTGTTGTCCTCCAATTCTACTAAGAAAGCTATAATTAACAGAAATGTGTGTGTAATTTTAAATGGTTGAATGTAAATTTAACTTTTTAACATTTTAATGTAGGTATTATTTACTGAATGTAATGCTTTTTCTCTTTTAGTATGAGGAATCTCTAAATTCTTGCCCTTTTTGCCCATGTTTTGTGTCCAAAAATTTTTCTGATCTTCAGGTAGGCAATTCTTTTAGTCAGTGTATCATTCCTTCCCTCTCAGGTTACAAAGAGTTCTAAGTAAGATATGTAGAATACATAAGAAAAGCTTGTGGGAACTATTCTTGTTGATGGGTTTTTCTTTATGTAGGCCATACCAGGGAACACACACAATTACCAGACCAAGAGTACTCTGAAGACCTAATGTGCGTATGGAGAGTTATGTATGACTTTTGGACATGAGGAAGTGGTTGTTTCAGGCAAAGCATGTGGGCATCTAAACAGGAAGACAATGCAGGTCACAAACAATAAGCATAAAGTGCCAAGGAAGTGCCAAGTTTAAAATTATTTGTTACCTTAAAAAGGACCATGTCCAAACCAGGGGGCCTAGAACACAGAGAACATAGGTGGTATTGTGTACAATTTGTTCCTTATGACCTTAATGGCAAAACTGCCTGAGAAATTAATGTGGACCCATTGAAACTAACTCAAAAAAAATCTACATAGGTATATCTCATCTTTACTAGCTATTTGTCTGGCAAATGATTAATACATAGAATACATAAATAATTCACAAAATAAAATAACCTAACCAATAAATGGGCAAATGAATTGGATAGACTCTTTTCAAAGAAGTACAAATCACCAAGAAGTATGTGAAAAATGTTCAACATCTTTAGCTAATACTGAAATACAAATCAAGACCACATTGAAATGCTGTCTCATCACAGTAAGATTGGATATCATCAAGAATACAAATGGTTGGGCTGGCCAAATAGCTCAGCAGATTAAAATGCCTGCAAGCAGGCACAGGGGTTGGGGATTTGATCCCTGGGCCTGCCATTCGGGCCCTGCCTCCAAGGTGCACTGAGATGGGAATTGAGACTGGGCGTGGTGGTGCACGCTTATAATCTCAGCTCTTGTGAGGCTGTAAACAAGGGGATCACCACAAGTCTGATCTAGTAGTAAGACCCTGAGCATCCTGTAGACCAGTCCCTAAAATACAAAAAGAAAAGAATGCAAATAGCTGAGCATGGTGGTTCAGATTTGTAATCCTAGCACTTGGGAGGCTGAGGCAGGAGGATTGCTATGAGCCAGCCTATGTTGCACAGGGAGTTTAAGGCCAGGCTAAACTTCATAGTTAGACTTTGTCTCAGGGAAAACACAAACAAATACCTAAACCAAAGCCCAAAGCAAATAAACAAGCATCAACAAAACAAAACAAACAAACAAAAAAAAACACCAAATAATAATAAATGCTAGAGAAGATATGGCATGGGGAGAGCAAACTTTCTATTAGATTGCTGGCAAAAATATAAGTTAATACAACCATGATAGAAATCAGTACGGAAGTTCCCCAAAACTAAAAATAAAGATACTATTAGATCTATCTATATAACTCTTCGGTATGTTCCTGGAAGAACTCTATAATATAGTCAGCATATTATAGATACTAGCATATGAATTTCAGTACATTCACAATAACTAAACTGTGGAACCAGCCTAGGTGTTATGTCAACAGATGAATGAGTAAGGGAAATGTGTATATATACAGCGGAATGCTATCATTTGCAGGAAAATGGATGGATTTGGAGATGATCATGTTTCTCAAAATAAGCCAGTCTCAGACAAATATTTTATATTCTCCCCAATATGTGGACTCTAAATAAGAGATTAAAAGATAGAAGGGAGGTTGTTATTAGATAGAAGAAAAGAATAAGAGTGAGGAGTATGTGAGGGTGGGTAATGGAGGATGGATATGATCAAAATATGCTTTGAAATTCCCGGTATGAAATCAGACCCAAGGCAGGATACAAGTCAGGCTCTAAAAAATGAAATGATTGAAATATATTTTGTGCCTATATTAAGCAGCCAAAGTGAAATACATTAACTTGTATAACCAACATGCACTAAGAAGATATGAAAAGCAACTTCCCAAAATACACAAAAAGTATCATCAAATTTCTTTTATTTTTTTATTTTATTTTATTTTATTTTTGTCTTTTTGAGACAGGGTCTCACTATGCAGTTCAGACTGGCCTTGAGCTCACTTTTGTAGCCCAGGCTGGTCTCGAACTCGCACTGATCCTCCTGCCTCAGCCTCCCGAGTGCTGGGATTACAGGCGTGCGCCACCACGCCCAGCTCAAATTTCTTTTAAAAATCCTTTATTAATGTCACATTACATATGAGGAAAGAGGCCCATAGATGACAGAGCCTACCAGGCTTTTGTGTAACAGCGAAGACCTTATTCTTGGGCAGTGTGCTTTACCAGAGTGTCACATATATTCTCTAGATGGGGGAGGTGGGAAAAGCTCTTAGCTGGAGAAAGTCTCTCTTGAGCATCAGCTACAGATGAATGAGATTCCTGATGCTCTTCCCACAATCTTGTTCACCCATTTCCCTGAGTAAAGGGCAGTATATCTTCCCAGTTCAGGCAGAAACTGAGTGGTGATTATTTTAAAAGCTGTGTTGTGTAATATTGTAATCTACGGGTAATCTTAAATCTAGAAAGGTAGACAAATGTATCAGCATTATCTATTGTTCTTTAATTTGTAGAAAATAAAATACTTTTTGTATTTCCAGAGTTTAGGGCACCTTGTAGAAATAATTTGAAATTATGGATAACTTTTCTGCTTAGACAGTATGTTTTCATAGCTATATTATTATTCTAAACATACTATGACTTGAGTCTCTTGACCAGATGACAGAATTACTGTTATTTTTTAAATGTAGGACTGGGGATCAAACCTAGGGCCTTGATCATCCTAGATGAGTGCTTTACCACTGAACTTCACACTCAGCCCCCTGTGATGACTTTCATGAGTCTTTCTTATGCATTCTCATCTGTCCCACCCTATTCCTCCAAAGATCCATTTCTCTATCCATCTCTACACTTAATTGGCAAATACTACTTATTTGCTAATCAATGAGTGGCAGGCAATATAGTAACAACTAGAGAGATTCCTTTTCAAATAAGATACAATTCCAAGCCACCCTAAGGAATACTTCAACTAATAAGGTTTCCAGAAAACCACAAAGCTTATTATGGTACAGTGAGATAAATGCTGGGCTAAGTCAGGATAAATATACGTAGATGTGATTGGGTAGGTTGGCTGTTGCTGGTGGTGGAAGTTGTAGATAATTAGAGATGTGAACATAGGTAAAAGTTGGCAGATGAAATGATATAAATGATAGATAAACTGGAGTTATAGAGGGACCATGAAGTGTGAAGATCTTTTCATGCTGGAAAAAAAAAATAAATAAATGCCTTCCATAGATCACAGTTTTGTGTAATCTGGTGTTAGCATATAAAGGGTGATAGGAAAACCTGGGAGAAGCAGATACTATTAGAGAACAAGGCTGAATGGGTGATCAGTGATGCTTGAGGCTGATTTCTTTTTCTTTTTTTTGTATTTTTTTATTTAACATTTTTATTGTTTAAATTTAACAATGGTTATATTACATATTTTCATCATCAGATCAGTTTAGATTAATACATATAGGTATACAAGATTGATCAAACAATTAAACATTTACCCTTCTAAATCAACATTACTTTTTTTTTTTCTTTTCCCCTTTCTTTTCTTTGAAAGTTGACATATTGCATATTGTCCTCACAACCGTTCTACAGAGTACAATGTGTGGACATGAACCACCTCCCTATTGATGTTGCTTAGAAAAAAAAGAAAAAGGAAAAGAATATATTTCTCTTTGGACTAAGAGGAAGTAGATACATGCACAGTCAAATGTTCTGCAATTATAGTGGGCCACCAGTAAAGCTTGTGATGTTGGAGGCTATTGAATCTAAGCCTCCTAAAGCTCATATCACTAATCTAGCTCTGCATTTCATGCATTGTAATTAAGCTTTTTTTTTTTTTTTTTCTTGCTGGTTGGTCAAGGGCAAGTCGAAGCAAGACCTGTATAACAAAACTTTTTTTTTTTTTTTGTATCTTCCAGGGTCAAATCCTTGAGGCTGATTTCAAAAGGCTCCAGAATCCAGGAAAGCACCTTAGATTCCACTATTCTGAATGTCATAAAAAGTCAAGATGGAAGGTCAATAAAATAATGACATGAAGTTTTCATTATAAAAAATGATTGATCCGAGAATGGCAGATATATTGGGGAAGCTATAATGAAGGCAAAGGGAGCATTTATTTTTTGATATAATTTTTATTTTATTTTGAAGAATAATAACAAAATCAGGAACAAAAACAGAAACAAAGACATGAACAGGGTAATATACAACAATATATATGTTACAGATTTCCAGCATAAGAATAGCTGATTTAAAATGCTGCTCTGGTCCTCTGAGAAAGACGATGGCGGCTGCACCTGAGGGAGCTGAGAAAAGCACCCAGACAGACACCTGCCTTTGTCTCCAGCATTTTCTCAATGTGATTTTCACATTGCTCCCCAAAATAGAAGAGAAACCTAAAGTTGGCAAGAGCCTCCAAATAATTCCATACCATATGTGGAGACATGGTAGATTGCTCCATTTTTTATTTAATATAAACATAAATGTGAGCATTTTGAGGTATAGAAACTAAAAATGATATTATTGGGAACATCAGACTTAGTAAAACATTAATACTAACTGGTGACTGAAGGTCTTAAATTATTTTAGATTGCTAGTAAACCTTACATTATTTTTACTCACCCGATTCAATAACGAGAGTTTAGATGCAGCCAAAAATGATTGTGACCCCAGTCATCATAAGAACGTGCATTTTTAAAAAGTGTATTTTAAACAGCACAAGAAGTAACTAATGGCAATTTCTCATGGAAATTCCTTTTCTAAAAATCCCTAATAAAGAGTTCAGAGTCAATCCAAAACCAATCAATATAAACTTTAATGTAAATCATAATTAAGGATGACAAATGAGTTCTTGAGTGATGTTAAATAATGCATTTACCAAAACAGAAGTCCAAAGTAACATTTACAAACTGAACCATGAGTGTCTACAATATGTGTGCCTATAATGTTGTTGCTATTTACTGTATGTTTTTATGGATATTAGCATCTTATTCCAAATGTCTAGCAGAGACATTTTAAAGGTATTCTAGATTTTCATATACACATGATTCTTTCTAGGCAGCTGATGTTCAAGTTGCTTTGTTGATAGAATCGTCTGTATCTGACAGTGATATGGAATTAGATGAACAAGGATACCCCGTAATGTGTATGGATTTTAGAACTTGGAAGACATTTCACAAGCATTATGAAAAGAGTTAAAGTCAATGGCTGTAAAAACCCATTTAAATGCAAGAACTTGCGCGCGCGCTGTCTCTTCCAGAGTGTTATGGCTTGTCCTCCAAAGTCTAATGCACTCATAGGTGAAACTGTCAAGATGTCACTGGATCATGGCTGTGTGGTACTGGGATTTTGGGTGTGTCATAGATACCTAATTGGCTTAGAATAGCTCTGTGGGAAAAAAAAAAAAAAAAAAAAGAATAGCTAGTAGCCAGGATGAGAAAATGAGAAATAGAGGATTGTTCCTATTGCATCATTGTTATTATCTTGATTACTTTTGTCTTGTTGCTGTGGCAAAATATTCAATGGCTAAAATTAAGGAAAAAAAGGTTTATTTAGCTCATGATTAATGGAGGTTTCAGTCCACATTCCTCTGGCTACAAGGCAGAGGGGCACAAGGAAGAAGGCAGCAGTTCATGGTTGGGGAAAATAGCAAAAAGCAAAGGGAGGAGACACAACTGCAGCTCCTTGCAAGCCTCTCTCCCCTCTTTACGTCATAAGCAGGTTGCCTTTGGGTGGGGGTGTAGAGCTCACACAATGTCCATGCCCTCCCCTTGTACAGGATGAGAATGTTTACAAAGTAAGAGCCTTGGCTCTCTGCTGAGTGGCTTAATTAAAATTCTAAACTTCTCAAGTTGACACAATGCATCAACCAGTATAGCTATTTAGACCTGTTAGTGTCACTTGTCAAAGACTGTTTCTCCTCTGTCATTCCTTAATTCCATGGTGGCCTGCATTGGAGTTCACAGAGTATGGACTGAAACATCTACAAACCCTACACTAAACTAAGCCTTTCCTCCTCTAACTTATGGGTCTTAGGATTTTGTCTCAGCAATAAGAAAAGTAACTAAGGCAAAGGTAAGTGTTTTTTAGGAGAAATTCCAGAGAGGCAAAGCTTAAAATAATTTTGGATAGCACACATTTTTTTTTTAATCACCATTTGGGAAGCAAACAAAGCTATTACAGTGCACACAATTGGGGCCATTACTATTGTGTGCTGATAAACACCATCAACACTGGAAATCAGTTTTTCTCAGCACATAAAAATATAGAAAATGAAGGTAAAATATCATTGCATTCTCATTTTATGGAGGTATCCTAAAGATCAATTTGTTTGCATAGGGGCTGAGCACATACAAGAGAGGTTGATATTTATTATGTCTTTGTGTCAGGCACTTCATATTTAAATAGGAACAATCTACCAAAAGTAAAATAACCCTTCTGATCTTTTAGCATTCCCAATAAGTTACTTAATGTTTTATGTCTCAAAGTGCTCTCTGATCAATACAGATAAAATTATACAGAGTTATAGTGTATATTATTAAATAACACAAATTTAAGTTGATGAGTATAGTTTGCCCTACTTACAGGAAATTTCTATTTTGCATCACCAGCTGTTTATTCTGTGTTTCTCTACTTGGTAGGTAATTTTTAAAGGAATCTCTACATCTAACACAGACATACGGAAATCCCTGTCTTTAAGAGTTCTCCTACCTCTATGTCTGAATGTGTGAATCTTCATGTTTGTAACTAAATTTGCCTCTACAAACGTTTTGGGGGCTTTGGAATTTTTGTTTTGAGTAGGAACGTGGGGATCTTATGAAATTTGGGAATTGGGTTTTCTGAATACAAAGCATGGGGTTCTGCTAAAATCCAATGCCACCTGGCAGGGTTTACCTTTTGAGGATTGAGAGCAAAAATCCCTATTCTGAGTTGCAGAACCCCAGGACTCTGCTCTCAGTCATTCTCCAGGTTAACATTGGCTTGCTTTTTTTTTTTTTTTTTTTTTTGTATTACTTATATCAGTGATTGTTCTGGCTAAAAATTGTTATTTAAATGATGGAATGCCTTAGGTATATTGGTATGCTTTTCATAAGCTAGATAGGTATACCTAGAAAATCTGAGAAAATGTTTCAATGCCTAAGATCCTTTATCTTTATTTCTCTCTTGTCCATTGTATATAGGAATGAGATGATGTTAACATATTGAGTATCTCAGTTGTTTTATTTCTATCTGTAATGAAGCTGATTATGTGAACCACATCTGAGTAGACTACTGTACTCTAGCAGGTTAAATATGTTGTCTTGTTGGCTTTGTGCAGGAACCATATACACAAGATCCTAATGTGCTTCCCTTTTTAGAGGTGTGTAGTTTGAAGCTTAAGATGATTTTTCTTAAGACCTGAAATCTCACAAACTCTGAGACGCAGGACAGCTAGCCCCAGGTTTCCTGGCACACACATGCCTATGGAAGGTTGTTCTAGTTTGTGTCCAGTTGTTCTCCCAAACCGTCATGTAGTCATGTGACAGGCACTTCCAGAGTTTGAGATTAATTTATGAATGAGCCACTGGCTAGGATTATGGGTCGGAATACTGCTGGGATTATGGGTGTAGCCTGAGGCAGAGAGTCTGAATGTAATATAAGAGAGATAGAGAGAGACAGACTCTCTCTGTTGCCATTGTTGCTGTTCCCTGCCAGGAACTGGATGCTCTCTGCCATGTGCCACTCAGCCTTGGAGCCACTGAAACCTCCAGTAACTGTGAGCTAAATAAATCTTTGCTTCCTTCATTTTGGGTGCCAAGTATTTGTCCCAGCAATGAGAGAAAAGTAACTGAGACAAGAGTGGCCCAATCAGCAAGACCAAAAAAGTATGCCTGAAGCAGCAGTGAGAACCCAGCAGTTGGTTTCTGTAGAATTTCACCAACAGAAGACCAGTCCCAACCACCATATCCAGAGGCCAAGTTCAGCTCCATACCAGCACAGTTCCTATGGCAAACTTGAATAAACTGGACAGCATATTTTTGGAATCTAACATGGACAATATCACAAAACTATGAACACCAGAATTTTATTGTTTTTATTCTTCCTTGTTTGTTGGATTCTCTATCTACTTCTTTTTTAGTT
>PVJA010002215.1:11097-51399 GCA_004027025.1 Myocastor coypus | reverse complement strand
TGGCATATGGTTCCAGGGATCGAACCTTGGCCCTGTCACTTACCTAAGCAAGTGCTTAGGCTGCTGAGCTATCTCGCTGGCCCTTCTATTCACATCTTGTCTGGTTAGATGTTGTCTACTTTTGTTCTGTATTTCATGATTGTTTTTATTTTCTTTTCCTCTCTTCTTTCTCTACCTCTTTTACTTTCTTTTTTCTTTTTTTGTCTTCCTTCTCTTTCTTCATTTTTTCACTGATTTCTTCTATTGATCCTTTTTCTCCTTCCTTAGTTACTTCCTGAATTTAAACTTCCAACTGAATAAACATTGTCTGTCCCTTTATGATTGCTTCTTTGCCTTTTATTTCATCATTTCCTTCCTACTTTCTAGTTCCAAAAACTCAGGTGATCATCCTTTGACCTCCAGCCTTGTTTCCAGTGTATTTAATCTCATTCATAACTTTATACTGTCCCCTACCCATCTTGAACCCCAAAGCATCTAGAAGTGTGGTGACTTCATCCACTAAGGGGAAAATTATTGCACATTTGTACTTGGAATATGTGTGATTTTGTTATATAACTTCAAGGCTTTTTAAACTTTATTTATGTTATGACTGGCTCAGCCTGCCCTGGGGGTAGGGCTGGCACAACATGTGGTGCTGAGGATAGAACCAAGCTGTGGTTGCCTCAGCTTGCCTAAGCAGGTGCTTTAGACTGCTGAGATATCTTGCCAGCCCTCTTATGTAACTTTAGAGTTTGCTCCCATGGTTAGAGGTAGCAAGTTAATGGTACCATAGTTTGTCAGTAATTAACCTGTATAGGAATGTACTGTTACTATTAAATCTACTACTTAACTAGCATGTCATACAAGTTATAATCAGCTTTTCTCTCCTTTATGATAGCACTGTGATTTTATGAGGCCAGAATCACCACCACAGCCCAGTATCACAGGTCTGGGTTGTGAGCCAATTATGATTTGTGTCCTTTATAAATTGAGTAGGTAGGTTGTTGGGATAGCTATCAAGAATTGCATACACCTAAAACCCATTCCTGAAGAACAAGCAACTCCCAGGGAAGCCCCAATACTAGTGATAAAGCTATCTATCTAACAACTTGGCATATGTCAACATAGAAAACAAAATAACATTTTTAAAAATGGAAAATGACAAGATGCAGATACACAATGCAACCTCAGACCAGAATCTCATTAGGAAAAGCCTGGAACACAATGACATAAATGAAATTAGAAGTCAATCACTGGAAATGTTTCAAATGATAGCTACAGAAGTGAAAAAAATAAGTAGAAAATCCTATAGAGAAAGTGATCTCTCATTATAAAGCAAAATGATACTTAAAATCAAAGATGTTAAGAAGATGCAGATAAAAAACAGATGAACTTAGAAAAATGATGAAAGCAAAAAGTGTCCAACATAGGAAAGAAATGAAATCCATGATACAGATCCAAACAGAAATCCAAGAGTTTAAAACATCCATTGAAATATATATAATTAATTTAATGAAGGAAAGGGTAGATTTTTGGATCTTGAAGACAGAATTGCAGCTAGTGGTCATGAAAGGAAGCTATCCTAAAAATAGCAACAGACCATGCAAAATCAGTTCACCAGCTACAAGCTAGAGGAAGGAAAAATAATAAAAGATTGATTGAGGTCAGGGAGAAAGCTATAGACAGAACAAATGCCAAAGAAATACTCATACTCTTCATGGAAATAATGACAAAACCTTCCTAAGCATAGATAAAGAACTTCACATATAGCAAAATAAAATTTACAGAACTCCAAACAACAATAACCAAAACAAAACTACACTAAGACATATCATAATGAAGATTCCAATAATTTAGCACAAGAAAAGAATAAGCTGTTAGAGAAAAGACATAGATCAGCCGGGCGTGGTGGCTCACGCCTGTAATCCCAGCACTGGGAGGCTGAGGCAGGAGGATCGGTGTGAGTTCGAGACCAGCCTGGGCTGCAAAAGTGAGCTCAAGGCCAGCCTGAACTGCATAGCGAGACCCTGTCTCAAAAAGACAAAAAAAAAAAAAAAAAGACATAGATCATTTATAAAAGAAAGACCACGAGAATGATCTCAGAGTTCTCAAAACAAAGCTCAAGTCAAAGGAATCTAGAAGTGAAGTATTTGAAGTCCTGAAAGAAATCAACTTCCAACCCAGATTGATGTAACTTGCAAAACTATACAGAGATGTAAGATACTTTCATGACAAAGAACAATAGAAGAAATTAATGACCACCAGACCAATCCAAAAAAGAGTTCTAAAAGATATCCAAGCAGAGATGAGAAAGACCACGAACTGTCCAACAGACTATTGTCCAGAAAAAATAAACCACCAGGGAAGTCAAACAATCAAGCAGAAGATAAAAGCAGAGAAGTAGCAGCAAGAAAATATCATAACAAAAATAAGCCAATACATATTGGTTATAATCATCAGTGTACATGGCCTCGCTTCACCAATCAAATGAAACTGACTGGCAGAACTGATCAAGGAACAAATCTAGGGGTAGTGATATAGCTTACCAGGGCAGTACCTCCCTGGCAAGCATGAGGCCATGAGTTTGATTCCTGGTACCTACATAAATAAATAAACAGATCATGTTAGAAGAAAATTTCAAGAGTAAGAGATAACAATTATAAATTATAAACAATTATAAATAGGTATGCAACAAATATGGGAGCATGCACCAGTATAAGACATATATGAATAGACATGAAAGTTCAAATAAGTAATAACTCATTTGTAGCTATTGACCTTAATATTTCATTGTCACAATGATAGATCAACTAGGCAAAAGTTCAGCAAAGAAATATTTCAATCAAATGAAACCTGTAAACTAGTAGACTTAGTAAATATTTTCGGAGTGTTCCACCCAACAATGTAAGAATAGACATACGTTTCAGCTGTACATGGATGCTCTCTAAAATAGACCATGTCTTGTCTACAGCACATACTGGGTTTCATGCAAAGGAACTGAAATTATCCTATGCATACAACCTGACCATAGTACAAAGAAAGCAGAAATCAATGGCAAAAGAAGCCATGTGTTTCATGTAAACACATGAAAATTAATAACTCTCTCCTGAATAAGTAATTGATCACAGATGAAATTAAAGAAGAAATTTATAAATATTAACAACTAAATAAGAAAGCAAATAGAATGTATTATAATTTATAGGACATAATGAAAGCAGTCCTAAGATAGAAATTTCTGGCAGTGAGTTCTTTCATTAGGAAAACCAAAGGAACAAAAATAAATAATCTAATGCTGTTTCTCAACTTCTAAAACAAAAGAAGAGCAGGACAAGATCAAAGCACATGCAAGGGAAGAAATTACAAAGAGCAGAAATTAACACAATGAAGCCTAAGAAAACAATACAATGAATTAATGAATTGAAGATTTGCTTCTTTGAATAAATAAATAAAATTGTTAAACATTTAACCAACTTTCTCAAAAAAAGGAAATAAAAACCCAAAGTCATGCTTTGAGAAATGAAAAGGGTGAAATCACTACAGATCCTGTGGAAGATCATCAGTACCACCTTTGAATCTCTGCCTTCTATAGGATGAAAAACACAAAAGAAATGGGCAAATTCCTACAAAGCTATGAATTACTGAAACTAAAGAAGATATTAAAAATTCTGAATAATCCAATATCAGTTAATGAGATTGAAAATGTAATTAGAATTTTACCAACATAGAAAATCTGAAGTCCTTATGGATTCAGTGATGGATTTTATAAGAAATTTAGAGAAGATTTAATGCCAATGCTTCTCAAACTCTTCAGTGGAGTAGAAATGAGAACAATCCTCCCTAATTCATTCCTAGTGGAAAGAATCACCCTGTTACCAAAACCAGACAAAGATCATACCAATAACAGAATACTACAGTTCATTCTCTTTAATAAACATAAATACAAAAATCCTAAATAAAATACTAACAAACAGAATGCAATAAATCATAAAGAAGGTCATACCTCATGACCAACCAATCCATCATGGAAATTTTTCCAGAAATGTAAGAATGTAGTTTATGCAAATCAATAAACATAATATACCATATCAACAGAGCCAAAGGCAAAAATCATAGGATCACGTCAATAGATTCACAAATATTTTTTTGAAAAATACAACACTCATTCATGAAAAAAGCCTATTCCACTTTTGGGTAATTTTTTCAGAAGAGTTAAAACATCATATACCACAATAATAAATGTGAACCTATGTTTATAGCAGCACAAGTTGTAATATCTAAATCTTGAAAACAACACAAAAGCTGATCCACTGAGAAACAGATAAAAAAAGATCTAGGATTTTACACCATGTAGTACTACTCAGATATAAATAAAAATAAACTTAAGACTTTTATAGGTAAAAGGATGCCACTGTGACCATACTCATAAGTAAATCAGACCCACATGTGTAAACACCACATTGCCTCCCTAGTGTAAGAAACTGAGTGAATGAGATCCAAACTGTACAATAGATATTGTGAAATGGGAAGAAGCTCTTCAAAATGAAAGAGAAACTGAGATGGGGAAATGATAAAAGAGGGGAGAAGAGAAAAATATATACATATATGCATAAACAAACAAACAAACAAACAAACAAATAAATAAATAAAATGATAGTTAAAAGAGTTACACTACTAATGTATTCGTTAATTTTGGCCCTAGCCCTTCAAGGTCAGTGAGGACTCAGTTCATTGAAAAGAAAGCTTTACACTTATATTGTTTGATCAACTTCTTATGGGTATGTCTTGTAATCTGATCACCTCCTTTGAAGGTAATACACCATATATTAGCCATTGTTCCCCTCATACTATCTTGTTTTAAAGTTTTATATCATTATTTTATTGTTTTTCTCTTTAAAATAAAGACCAAAGAAGACTAAAAATGTATTATTTAATTCGTATGTGACAGACCTTATCAATAACATATGCATGTTGCCCACAGTTAGATACATGTTCATTTCTGTGGGTACATTTTATTATCTGCATAATGGGAGATTAACAGTAGAGTAATTCTAGGCTTTCTTACTGAAATGAAGTATATCTATTTTATAAAAATATAGTTCAATATAATTACTGTCTTTTGAGAGGTTTATCCTTCCCCAAGATAAGTGTTTAATAAATTAGTAAGCATTTTATATTATGGACCCTGTTTTGTCTTCAGGAAAGAACCTCTGAAACACCACTCTATTAAAGGTCTGATGTTCTATCTTTCCATCAAGAGGTCAATTATTAACATCCTTTTAAGAAGGCAAACAACAGGGACAGATGACAAGACTCTCAGGACTTATATTTTATTCTAACAATTATCAGGGTGGGTTTGAAATATTTTATTTTATAAATAAAATGGTCCTTTGATCACAAGGCCAGAATTGGAGTAAGCTTTAATAATCAGCTAAAAATTTTACTTTGCACTAATACCTGTTGCATCCTTAGGCCTTATCCTGGGAAGATAAAAAATCAGATCCCTTTCTTAACTCAATTAAGAACATCACAAATGATAACTATATTTCCCTGGGTTTTTTCCCAGCATGAGATGACTCTGCCAGAAATAGCATGATAATATCGCAGATGTTCCTTTGCTTGAATAGCTGGTTATTGCTTATCTCAATGATATTTTAATACAAATACACAACTGTTCACCCTGCTTTATGACTGTCAGAATTTTACTTCAGATTTAACAAATGGAAGTTTATGAGCAGATGTATCATTGACTCAGATTTACTTTTCCTCTCATTATGTTGCATGAAAAGCTGAATTTTGGGAAAGGGTATTTGACACGTTTGCAATGGGTGCCTGCTATATTCACTAATAGACTTCTGGTTCCAGTCTGTTGTAACCCACCAACTCAATATCCCTATAAATTTCTTTCTCTATTGTTATGACAAAAGGAGCCACATTCTTTTTGCAGAAGAGCTTTGCAGATGAAAGCTGCTAACATCATGGCAATCATGAAGCAGAAAGAGAAACAATAAGAGGCCAGAGACCAAATAGAGTCCCCAGTTCTACACTCCCATGGTTCAGTCCCCTCAACTAGGCTCCCTCCTAAATTTAAATTTTTTCTGTCCTGGCTCCATCCAGTAAGTGTGGTTTTAGAATCAACTACACTTGGCTTTCAATTTTGACTGTTGATTGAGCTCTATGACCCTGGCAGTTATCATACACACCTCATCCCTTTCCATTCTCTAGTCTCACCTTAAGCTACCATCTAATCTTATCTCAGTCTCGCTGTCCTGTTAGAGTCCTGATGTTGAAGTAGGCCTAGACTTCAGAAGACTACGGAGTCGATACACCAGAAAGATTCACCTCGAGTCAAACTTATGCAGGAGTTCATGGCTGTGGATGTAGCTCAGTGATGTGGCTCTTGCCCAGCACACTGGATGCCATGGATTCAATCCTCAGTTCAGGAAGGAAGAGAGCAGTTACTGGGACTGCTAGCAATTACTCCCACCCAGCCAACTGTCAATGTCCAATAACACTGAGACGAAGTAGAAGTTTATAAAAACAAACCAACAAATAAAAACAAAGCACAACACACACACACACACACACACACACACACACACACACACACTACTTAAGTGAGACTGGCAAACAGTGTCCCTACCACTTGCATTGTTATAAGTCTGAGAAACTTCTTTTGGTCAATATAAGTTCCCAAATATTATAGCTCTGACTGAATATTGAAAACCCCTTCCAAGCAAAAGTCCTAAATGTATTCTTTGAGCCCCAACCTGGGCAGGTTTGAAGATTGCCAAGCAGGTCCTATAGGGGAAGCTGTTATCTTCTGCTAGACTTGTGCATAAATCACTCATGAACTTTTTCAGGAGGGAAAAAGTAAAGGACTCAGGCCACCCTAGTCCTGACCATAGGTGCATCTGTGTCCCTCAACAGGTGCCTCCCTTCAGCAGTCTCCCAATCAGGGGCTTCATACAGAGCCCCTTAGACTTGTTAATCACATAGACTTCTCTCCACTGGACTTGCTCCATTTCCTTGCTTTCTCTTTCTGACCTCTCCCTACTCCCTGGTCCCCGGACCACCAAGATGCAGGAGCATTGTGTTCCAGGATTCTCAGCAGAAACATGCTTCCTCCACTTGCAGTGCATCTGCTTGACTCTGGCCAGCACTCACCTGTGGAGGAAATTGACACCTGGGAGCTGGCATCTCTCAGCCTTTGCTGCACTGTCACAATCAGTGTGCAAGGCTTGATCATACTGTCACTTTGTCCCATGTCCTAATTCAGCCATCTCCATCCTTTTGTGGCTAGAGTAACTTGTAACTTGTTTCACAAAAGATGATTTTTCCACATGACAAGGAGTAGAGATAGTTTTGGTATAATAGTCTCATAAGGACCACATGATCAGATGCCCCAGTGCCCAATCTGAGCGTGCAATACCACTGATGATTAAACAAGAGGCAGAGATCAGAAGATGATGCAAGAAATGGAGAGAACAGATGAAGCTTTTCCCTGTCCACTCTGCTCAGCCCTCACTGTGTGGTCTGGTTTCTAATGGGCCACAGAGTGGGACTGGGGCATCGCTCAGCACGTAGGGATGGTGACCTGTGTCCTAATTGGCCCCTTAAACCCTTGGCTGCTTTACAGGTAAGCCAGTTTCCAGCTCTGAGTGCTTTAATACTAAGAAGAAGAGGAAAAATTTGATAACCATTATATACTAGATCATGCATGATGTACTTTCTAAAAATTAATCCATTTAATAAAATTCTAAGGTAGGTAACACTTAAATTCTCATTTTATAATTGAGAGAACTAAAAAAACAAGAGGCGATACTTGTTTATCTTATGCTGATAAAAGGAAAAGATGCAGATTCCAACTCAGAGAATATTGAGTCCAAAGCCTGCACCTCTAGCCACGAGGCTATACATCTGCTTCTATTAAAAGGAGATGCATCCTTCGTCTGTGACTTGACTTGCTGCTGTAGGTCAGACTGTGCTGCTATGAAAACAGCACTGCTAAAGTTTTCTTCACAGGTCCTTTGCCCAAAAAAATCATACCAAAATTTGTCCTGCTGCCTGGATTTTCAGTCAGATTTCTGCTGACTGATCAAGATCCTTTTCTTATAGAAAATTTATTTGATCTTCTCTGCATTTATTTTCATGGCATCCTATACCTCTTGGGGTATTTATCGCAATTAGGATCAAGTAATTATTTTTATATAATTTCTCTTGCTAACCTCTAATTTGTTGTAGGTCAAGGTCATGACATTTTTGGTTGTCACTCTATATCCAGTGAGGTGTAGAACTCACTACCAAGCTTTCTACACAGACTATAGTTGAACGAATGACACTTTTCTGTGTATAAGATTTCTCATTTAGAGAGAAGAAACAAAAACATCTATGTTGCAGGGATTTTGTGATTATGAAATATATACCTATATAAATGTGCATAATGAAGCTTTGTTTGCTTATGTTACTCAATAGATAATTGCTATTATTAAATACAGTAGATATATTGTTTTTCAAATTTTTTTTTCTCCTCCCTTTTCGACGATTATAAATTTCCAATGCTTTGAAGTGAAGCAAGGCCATGTGACTTGATTTATCAAGTAGAATGTAAAGTAAAGGGAGATGTGAGTTGCTTTCTACAGATCAGAATCTTGAAAAAAAATCCTGATTCTTCAGTGCTCCATTCTTCTACTGCTATGAGGCCAGAGGAGGCCCAGTCATAGGCTTCTCCTGTAGAGATGCCATGCAGGAGATTACATGCTCACAGCATCTCTCTTCTCCATTGACAAAGATATGAAGACGAACCCAGAAATAAAGCTGTTCATGCACAACAATGAACCTGGGGGTTGTCTCAGGTCACTGTAAAGTACACTAAGCCAACTGTTACCTTAGTCTATTACAGTAGTGCCTTGTGCAGCAGGAAGCTGTTTGTATCACTGAAAGCTCTAAAAGGTTCCTCATCACTTATTCAACAGGTTAGTGTATATAGTAATTATTTTTCTAGGCTCCTATTTTATTTATTTTTATGATAAAAACATGAGTGTCATTTTTGGAGGGTAATTTTTCAGGATCAAGTCCTCTTTCAAAAATTTCATTTATTTCTTTCAATTTTGAAAGATAATTTTATTTTTAACAAACACAAAATAGTATTTTAAAAAAGCATTAAAAATGATACAAAAGTGAACAGGGAGACTGCTCAGCGGCATAAGTGCCTGCCAGGCAAGTACAAGGCCCTGCATTTGATCTCCAGCACTGTAAAACTAGAATTTGTTACTGGGTTTGTCTGACTCTATAGCTCAGAAATGTTACAAAGTTACACTAAGCAAAGTAGAAATTCGACAAGATTTTAAATTCATAGTCTACATACAAAACAAAAATTATGTATAGTATCTGTCAAAAATCTGCAATATTTAAATAACCTTTATAAGTGTTTTATGGGTAGTTTTTCAAAAAAATTTTAAGGTTGGTTCTGCTCTTACATCATTTTCTTTCTTTTTTTATATTATCGTCATAGATATGAGTATACATATAGACCAGTAAATCTAGTTGCAGCACAGCGAAACAACCAGTGAGGGAAGGAGCCAAAAGCAGATCCAGGTGTTGTGCATTTAGAGACTCCCATGCTCAAATGTAGGAATCTGTACATATAGTAGTAACACAAATGCTTGTAAAGTACTAAGCAGAATTATGCATAAACCTATACTTATTATCAGGAAATGAAGGCTTGCACTATCCTGGGAGTTACCCTAGATATCAAATTCTGTTTTTTAACCATATTTTTATCCCCCCAGAAATATGATTCAGTCAAGAAAGGGCTACTGTGTGGTACTGCCCTCTTGCTGCTCAACAGATTCAGCTCCACAATAGCATCCCACTATTGTGAGATTTTCTCTTAAAGGGGTACCCCCGCACCCCTTGGCATTTACTCATTTAACAAAGGCTCTATTGTGCCCATAGTAAATGTTGAAAGGGTCACTTTCAAATTTGTCAGGTTTTCAGACTTAACCTCCAACTGGGGTTTCCAGGGTCCCCCTTGATGACTCACAAAAATTGTGGTTTCCTTTCCATGGACGTATCATGAATGCATATGAGCACAATTTGAATTAATTAAGAATTGAATGAAAAGTTGAGTAAACCTGGAAATTTTAGATTTATTGGAAGCAACTAATTTTAAGTCATTGCGAGGCAGTTGCAAATCCTAGCTGTCTCTGAGTGAATCAGAAGCATATCAGTCTCTAAGCATTAGTTTCCTTAGCTATGAACTGAGGATGATGATGTCCTAAATCACAGAGTTACTGTGAAAATTGAATTTAACATTGTCCTTTCCTACTATATAATAAAAGTCCAATAAATTAACAAAGTAGCAGTTATTTATAATTATTAATGAAAAATATGTTCAAAGAATAATTCATATTGTAAAATTGTGGCTAGTTACTATCACTTCTATGGAAGACTTTTTCACAGATTGATAATATTCTGCAGTGGGAAAACTGGTTTCTCTTTCACAGGTGTTACTAGGGGCAAAGTGTAAATTCCAGCATATGCAAACTATAGCTTAACAGAGTTTCTAAGCAAAACATAGATAAATGTCTATTCCAAAAAAGAAACTGTTTTAGCATAACAACAAAAGCAGGTAAAGTAGAAGCAATAAAATAGTTCAAAACAAATAGGTTTTATATATATAAAGTGAAAAGCAAACCTCTCTGGCAATTACAGCTTTCATATGATTTATGTCTTTAATTTGTCTAAATCAGTGATCCATGGAGTATTGGCATAAAAATTTCAAACTCAGCAAAAACCTAAATCACTGTAAGGAAGCACTGAATTTTTATTAGTTATCCTTCTTTCATTGGCTTATCCCAAACAAAATGAATTCTTCCCTGAGTGAGGCAAAATGAACTATTATAGTTTACTAAGATGTTACTGATCTGGAATCTTACCATATACTGTGTCGCGGAAACATAGAAACACCACCAGACTATGAAACCAACAATATAGAATTACTATTCAAAGGCTTTCTCCCTTTAGTTTTGTTTAACATTCACACTAGGTATCAGTTAGGATTGTTTAATAGAAAGCAACAGAAATAAGTTATGGTTAATGTGAGCAAGATGCTAAAGTATGAAGAAAGCTAACAATGTTCTTGGGAAGATAAGACGTAGATATTGGAAAGAGTCAAGAGAAGTGTTAATACCTAGGAAGGCCAGAAATCAGGGCAATATCAGGAAGATGAAGACTTAACCAATCGTTTTCAGGGGTCCTGAGCTGTAATATGGCTGCTCCTCATGTTGGTGGATAAGGTATTCCCTTTAAAATGTAAGTATTTGGAGGGTAAGATCTTACTGACCTTCACTGGCCAGAGGAGATTGGGAAGAGGGAGTCCCCCACACTGGGGCTTCTCACAAGCCTTCAGAAATGATTCAAGGTATTCAACTAAAATTTTTATTTTCGTTTAACAACATTCACATTTTGGCTCCTGTTCTCTAGAGCTATGAGATAATAAATGCATGTGGTTTCAAGCCACTGTGGTTGTGGCTATTGTTAGAATAGCAGGAGAGTATGGTTATTTAGATCTCCAATGTTCCCCAAACATCTAGTGTGTGTGAAAGGTGACTGGGATTTGAGTGTACTATACTCATTTCTGGAGTCAGCAGTAGTGAGTTCAATAGCTTAATGTGCTGTTAGGAGGGTGTACCTACTTATAGGCGGGTCACTCAGACTGTGACCTGGAAACGATGCTCTTGTCTCCAGCCTTCCCTCTCTCTCTGCTTCCTGGCTGCCATGGATTTAACAACTTTCCTTTGCATGTCCTTCTACCACAGCATTTTTGCATCGAAGCCAGTCAACCATGGAATGATTGAGAGCCAAAATAAATCTCTTTATCTTTAGCTGGGGATGTCACTTATCTTATCCCAGAGGCAAAAAGTGACTAAGACAAACACTGAAGCAGCAGCAATTTTTAAAAATACAGTGCAAAAGACCTCAATTATTTCAGTGTATTAATGTTATATTAGATGCTAAGTAACATAATGTCCTAAGTTGAAAAGCAAAATCACTAAAGCAGGATACGTTTTTGTGAATTCAGAGGAATCAGAGAAGCTATGGGAGTAGTTTTGCAGAGCACAAAGGGGTTAACAGATAGTCGAGAGTGGGAGATCCAGTGGAAGGAAGAATGTCAATTTTTTTTTTCTCCATGATGTATCCTATTGATCCCACAATTTTTTGTATATTAGTTAAAAAAATAGCAGAGTAACTTGAAGACCAAAGAAAACAAATTTATTTCTGAAATAAGGCCATTGAGGAATAGATACAATAAGAAAGTGATCTCTCAGAGATGAATGCCCTCCCTAAAGCAAATAAAGAAACAAATGAATGAATTTAAAAAGCATTCAAATATATGACACAAATGAATCCCTGAAATGGAGGCAGAAATGCATGTGGGGATCAAGCACATACTGGCAATGCTTCAGGTAACCAGATAGAAGAAAAAAAATGGTATAGTTGCAGAAAGAAATCTGTTGGCCTCAAACTTTTTCGTAGTGGTGTGTACTGCTGGAAGACAAAGAGTGGCTTGAGGGAGAGAGAACCCAGTGCTCAAAGGTACGCACCGCAACAAGTTGCTTTTCTTTTTAATGGGGTCCAGAGGGAGATTATCAGCTACCAGTCAGGAAAAGTAGAGCCTTTGCACCCTTGATGGGAAAATACTTCAAAAGCTAACACCAGTCAACTGAGAAATTAATTAGACTAGGAATTCAGAAATGACAAGGGGTGACATGGTACATTTTCTGGTAGGAGCACTGATGCTGTTTACATATGACGTCGTGGTGGCTATAGGAAAGCGACTTAGTGGACATCCAGTCTAACTTTCATTTAAAAGCACAAGATTATATCAAAAGCCTTTTTGCCACCATCACTTCATTTACATTGGGCCAGCCAGGTGCTCTAGAAAAAGCTTCAGATGGCAGCAATCAAGTGTGAGTACACTTTCCTAACTTCTAGCTTCACTCCTGCGGGTGCCCAAGAGCAAGCCTTGACTTTTCTTTAAACATGCTCTAGCAAATAGTAGTCAAATCGTTATATCAAGAGAGGGGTAAGGGGATCCAAGTTTCTTTTCCTACAGTGTGGTTTTGGGAAGCAGGTCCAGCTCTGAAACCAAAAGCTTCAGTGGTTGTGGTTTTTAGATGCCTGCCTTCATTCTCGGAATTGACCACCTTCAGGATGATTTCTCAGTGACACACTTGTCTGCTGGTCCTAAGGCAGGAACTCTCCGAAGTTAGTTCGCTTCTTTCATAGTCCAAAGCAATGTTTAGCAACCTCACCACTGACATTTTGGGTGATATACAAGGTGTAACTAAAAACAATGGTGAATGTTTAAAATTTTAAAATGTAGTACAATGGTGGATGTTTAAATTTCAAAAAGTGTATTATGTGAAAAGATGCATTCCCACTAACAGCTTTTTAAATACTTTCTTCAGTTCCAACACACATATCCCACCACTCTTTCCACTTTCTGAAGTATCTCTAGAAGTTCTCTTTTGTGAGGGTCTTTAGCTATTGGCTGCCTCCATACCCTAATTTCATTCAAAATATTTTTCACAGGTGCTTTGACTTTTCAGAAAAGACAAAGTTCTGCAATGCTGGATCTACTATATGAGGTAAACAGTGGTGCTAAATGTTTCTATGAGCCTACCTTTGGTTGAATGGTACCAGGGAGCAGCATTCACTGTATTTTCATAGCACATTATAAATCCACATAGGAGCCAGGCATGGTGGCGCACCCCTGTAATCCCAGCACTCGGGAGGCTGAGGCAGGAGGATCAGTGCAAGTTCAAGACCAGCCTGGGCTACAAAAGTGAGCTCAAGGCCAGCCTGAACTGCATAGTGAGACCCTGTCTCAAAAAGACAAAAAAAAAAAAAAAAAAAAAAAAAAAAAAAAAAAAAAAAAAAAAAAAAATCCACATAGGAAAGAGGAATTCCTGAACTGCTTAAAAAGTCACAAGAGTGATGAGATAAATGTGTTGAAGAGAGGAGGAGAAATTTTTAGAGAGGATTAATGACAATGTGTTTTTTACTGCAATAATTTTAAAAAATTAAACATATACTATCTTTCAATCAACTCTTTTAATTCTGTTTTGACAGGTATTTTGCATATTGTAGAACATGGGGCACCAACCAGCAGCCTCCAGATTCTCCCCCAGTGTGACAACCAAAAATATCTTCAGACACGCTAAGAGTTGGGAGCCAAGAAGGTGCCTGCTGAGAAGCACTGAACACCATAGAGGCTGCTTCTCACAGCTCTTCCAATCCTCTGGTTTGGTTTCACATGATGAAAGAGCTGTGGGGGAAAAGGAAGAAGGTTTAAAAGCGTTCCACAGAGCACAGATTTGAAACACAGAGTAAAACATGACTTTGTATCCTTGGAGCAGCAGCAGAGCTCTGCTTATGGAGCTGGGCATCTTCCCGCCTGGACCTGTAAGGAGAAGAGGCTGGTTCTATTTTTGCCTCACAGGCCCTCAATGATGCTTTGGAGAGTGTCTTCCATCTTCGCCAATATCATGATGCAGATATGTGGATGTCAGAGTCATATAGCAGGAGCACACACTAGAAGGAGGAGGTTTCTCTACCTCACCTTAACATCCGATACATTATTGGATAAGCAGGATGATAAGTGTAACATTATTATGTTAGATATGCCTTTATCACACCTTTTGATATATGTAATGACTATTTTGGGGGGTTTTTTCCCTTCATTTAATTCTGGTTAAACAACACTTTTGAATTATATATTCTATGTTTATTTTAGAATCTATAAAAACATAAAAAATACAAAAAATTACCTATAGTCCTACTTGTCAACCAATGACTATTGATTGCATTTTTCTGTGTCTTCTTTCTTCAATTTCTTTAATTGTTTGAGACAGGGTTTTGCTGTGTCACTCAGCCTGGCCTTAAACTCATTATTTGTATACCTCAGGCTGCTCTCAAGCTCACCATCTTCCCATCTCAGCCTTCTGAATGTTGAAGTTATAGGCAAGAGCCACTCTACCTGGCTATATTTTCTTTCAACATTTTCCTTTACATGTTTTTAGATATAGTTGCATTATTTGATGCTATTCTTTTTAAAACAAAATTGCTGCTTATAACTTCTATATCATTTATTCACATAGCTGTGTCTCACGTAATGTTCTAAATAACACTGTGATGAGTGAATCAGTTTCTCCCCAACCCCTACTGTTCTAAGTGTACCTTTGCGGGCTACTGGTCTTCACCTTATTTTGGACCAAGAAGTTATTCAATTGATATTTCTTAAGCACTTTCAACATGGCAGATTGTGGTACAGGACAGAAGATGTCAAGCTAAGCCAGGCATGTTTTCAATCTGAGCTGAATACAGAACAAATCATTTCAGCGTCATTTTCCTAGTTGCCACTGCCACTGGCAACTTCTACACTATTACTCGAAAATAGTGATTAAGCTTTTAATTGCAAAGATGGTGTCTGCCAGGGAGTGAGAAATCTCACGTAGATGTGTGGATACATCGGCGCACATCTTCAGGAGAGGTTATAGGTAAGTTATTGGAGTGGAAGAAGTCAGGTCAGTATCTGATTTGGAACAGAGCTGGAAATGTGAATATAGGCATGGCACAAATAGTCATTTGCCCAGCCAGACCCTGGAGAGCCTCGGAAGCAAAACAGTTGTAAGAGAGGACCGACTAGTGGCACCAGCTGGTGGAATATATTTTATGCAGAATGTCACCTGTTGCTTTAGATTTCAAAGTCTTCATCTTTTCTCAAAAATAGAACAGCAGCAGAAGTCATACGCATGTGTCCTCTGCTTTGAAGCAGCCATGCGTCATGTCAGCCACCATAAGCAGGAATTCTTGCCTTGTTCTGATCAGGTTTGAGGAGTGAGGGTCTAAAGCTCTAGAAGCCAGCGAGGTTTCTTCAATCTTACTGCAATTTTCTCTATGTAAAGTTTACATTATCCAAAGAAAAATAAATAAATAAAACCAAAAGTGTGACTGCCTCTTTTTGCCATATAATCCTAAAGTTCTATTAATCTAAGATATGTTGATTTCAGTGTATGAAAATGAACCATATTTTTAAAAGTGATCCCATTACTACAGAAAGGGAGAGAAGGGCTGGCTAGATAGCTCAGTGGACTAAAGCATCTCCTTAGGCATAGCACAGAGTCTGGGGCTTGATCCCTGTCACCACAAACTATGCCAGCATTGCCCTCAGGGTGCCATGAGATAGTGATTGAAAATGGGAATGGTGGTGTGCAACTGTAATCCCAGCTCTTGGGAGGCTGGAAACAGGAGAATCACTATGAGTCCCATCTATGCAGTGAGACCCTGTAGGCCCTGTACTAAATACATAGAGAGAAAGAAAGGAAGCAAGAAAGCAAGCAAGCAAGCAAGCAAGCAGGCAGGCAGGCAGGCAGGCAGGCAGGCAGGCAGGCAGTCAGGCAGGTAAGAAAGAAAGAAAGAAAGAAAGAAAGAAAGAAAGAAAGAAAGAAAGAAAGAAGAAAGGTAGGAAGGAAGGAAAGAAAAAAAGGAGAGACAGGGTGCTGGACCTAGGTTACTTCCAATTTCACACCTGTGCAGTCTCCCTTACTCCCTCATTTTGTGCTCAATTACTCGGTCCCCTCCTCTTCAAACAGCTGCAAGGGAGGCTGCTATTCTGGTTCTAAAATGCTTGTAGGTAGACCTACCCTGGGGACAAAAGCCAGATGGTAGGTGGCCTAGACTTCCTTGTTCTCTCTTTGGCTGAAACTCCCACAGGTCTGGATCCACAGAGATATGACCTCCCCAGCCGCTGATCAGAGGGCCTGAAACACAACCAAGAAGTACAGGGGAGCAGCCAACAGGGAGAACTTGGAGCACTGAGGGCTATGGGAGGGGAAAGAGCCAGCACATCAAGTATCACTACTGGCCATCTTGAAGTTCTTGGACTTAGCTTTTCCAGGTGGTTTCTTAACAACTTAGTGGTGGTGCCATGTTCTCTTGGGAAACTGAGTAGTGTAGAGTGGCCTTAAACACCACGTCTGGCTTTCCCCTTCTTCCTTTTCTCATGTCTTCTCTTTCCTTCATCCACTCTTCTTTCCTCTCACACCCTCTTTAACATGAGCGTTTTTTTTTACATCATGAGATTGAACAGTGACAGATAAAGTTTTATACTTAACTTTCATTGATTTCAAACAGATAAATAAAACCTATAAAGACTTTTCTTTGGTTGAGCCATCGTAAGGTGTAGACTTGTGTGGTATAGATGGTTGGGTGGTTTCTTGTGATTCTGGAAGCTGGAAGGCCAGTCAAACTTCCAGTTTCTTTGGGTTCTTAGTGAGGACTTGCTACACCTTTCTTTCATGTATGCATCAAGAGAAGGAGAGAATAAATGAACCTCATATTTTCTCCTCCTTTTATAAGGATTTGGACCCAATTGAAGCCCACCCTCCATACTTCATCTCAACCTAATTATTTCCTAAAGTTCACATCTCCAAATACTATCAAGTAACAGTTACAGTTGCAGCATATGAATTTTGTGGAAAGACAAACATTCAGTCTCTAGCCCAGACCATCTATCTGAAAACTTATAAAAGGAAAAGATTTCATCTTTAATAATATGTTACATGCATATCTTTAGTAGCAATGATATTGAAACTAACAGATCAAGCAGGGCTGTTTATTTGTCTACAAGGTCATAGTGCCAATGGGGAGGAAGCAGTAGATTTAAAGACCAACTATGCATTGCTAAAGTCTCTCAGAGAAATGTGTTACACGTTATGAGAATGCTAGTTTTAACCAGTGAGTATCATTGTTGAGAAGGGTAACATAAAAGTATTTGTAATTAGAACACTAGGCACATGGAAACAAATTTTTTGATGTTTCTGGAATGAACTTTGTATACTCCCAGTCTTTCATACTTATCCTTCTAAAATATGCTATTGGTGAAAAGAAGAAAAGATTCAGGAACTATACTGATGTGAACCACTTTTAAAGCAATCCTCTGGATGTTTCCATTAAAATCTAACATCTATCTGTTTTATCAGCATTTTCTAAAATGGAAATAGCACCAAAAGAGGGCAATTCCTCTGGCATAAGCTCATCACACATGCCCATGCTCAATGGGATGTTTTCAAATTAAAATCAGATCCCTAAAGCAGAAACTAACATTCTACTAGACGAAAGAATTTAAGGGTATTGACTGCTGAGAAATCTTTGAAGAACTTTCTGAGGTACGTAATATCAGTGTAACCATATTGCCAATTTTAGTTCCTGATGAATAACTTAAAATGCCTTTTAGACACAGTAAATTAAATCCCTAACTCTCATCCTCTGTGGACTTAGAAGGAAAATAAGGCCTCCCACATCAAGTCCACTGCTTTCTACTTTGTAGTGACAGGGTATTCAGCACTAATAAAGTATTTCTTCCCCCCTGACTTAATCCCAGCCCCTAGTTTATTTTACTGCAACTTTTCTTTGGCAGCTCATTTCCTTCCAGGAATTTTTTGTTATGAAGACCAATGGGAAATGAATAATGTATGATTTATAAAAATGACCCCCTTTAACTCCTCATGGCTTACAGTGTTTTTAGGAACATATGTGTTAGTGGAGTGTTTGCCATATTCATGACCTGAATTTATGATTTATGAGCTCTTAAGGGTACACTAATCATCCTCAGGCTAATTATTAATATTGTACCCTGAAGTGTTTTTGTTCTACACTCTAGGCAAGAAGAATGCTCCTAAAAGTAATATTAGGCAACCTCCAAGACAGGCATGGGAAATCAGTGTAGAACATGGGTCTTTGGCCTTGATAGCTGGGTGGTAGTATCAGAAGTTATTTGTTACAGGGGCTGGTGAGATAGCTCAGTGGAACAAGTGCTTGCCTGCCAACACAAAGTCTTGATTTCAATCCCTGGTACCAACAAACAAAACAAAACAAAGTTATTTGCTACATAAAATGACAATCCTCCTAATTTTTAAAATGTTAATGACTTTATGGAGAAGGCAAAAGATTTACATTGTCTGTCTAGAAATTTCCAAATTTGTAATCCTAGTGTGAAAATAAAATGTTGTATATAAGGATTGAGTTTAAAGAACTAAATTTAATATGCTAAATTGATCAACTTTTTAGGAAGGACAACTATCTTTGTTGGTCCTAGAAGAGAAAATGTAAGAAATACATAGATTCTGTGAATTTGTTTGAGCCAATGTAGAATGTAGGGTTGCTTTTGTAGAAAATCCTAACTGACTCAGTAACTTGAATGGGCCATTTTTAGCAGATTAAAAAGAATTTTCTCAGGCCCACCTTACCTTACTAAATTTTGCTTAAATGTCCATAAAATTTAGTTTATCACTTATTTTTATTTATTTAATTATATGTCAAGTTAAATTTTTTCAATTCAAAATATTCTTCATGTTTGGAAAATCTTCATCTGATGTATGTTATCAGATCTCATGTTCTCCTAATCTTCGTGTTCTTGTTTCTACCAGAAACTGAACTCAGGATCTTGCGATTGCCAGGCAGGTGCTACAACACTGAGCTATATTCTTCTAATTGACTGAGCAATCTCTTATTTTAGGAGATTAGGCCTGAAGATTTTAGGATATAACCCCACTTTCTCAGATTGTTCAACTTACTCCATTTAATAATGTGACATAAATATTATTTGTATGGATTATACCATTAAATGCAATAGGAATCAATGCCCAACCTGCTTAATATAAAAAAGCTGTAAGCTTTTCTTATAAGAAGTTACTTAGGGGCTGGCGAGATAGCTCAGCAAACAAAAGCACCTGCTTAGAAAGGCTTAGTGACTAGATTCAATCTTTGGCATGCCATCACAGCCTCACCCTGGAGGCACAGTAAGATGGCTACTGAGACTGGACATGATGGTTTGTGCCTGCAATCATAGAGCTTGGGAGGCTGAAAGGAGGAGGATCAGTATGAGTCTGATCTTGGAATTGAGACCTTGTGTACCCTTAATTAAAAAGAGAAAGAAAGAAAGAAAGAAAGAAAGAAAGAAAGAAAGAAAGAAAGAAAGAAAGAAAGAGTTACTTACAACTTCATGAAAGTTAGGCAAATATATTACCTTGTTATAGGTGAGTACAAGAAATACATAAAAATTCCCGAAACTATGCATAGTATTGAGGTTAACATTTTCATTAACTTCTTAGAGAAGTACATTTTCAATAATAATTAAATTATAATGTAATAAGCCGGGAGTGGTGGCACACGCCTGTAATCCCAGCACTTGGGAGGCTGAGGCAGGAGGATCGATGTGAGTTCAAGACCATCCTGGGCTACAAAAGTGAGCTCAAGGCCAGCCTGAACTGCATAGTGAGACCCTGTCTCAAAAAGAAAAAAAAAATTATAATGTAATAAAATGCTAAATGATTTATTAAGTGCAGAAGCTAACTTTCTCACCACTCACTAGAAGAAATGAAAAAGAAACAAAAAGTAGTCATGTTTCTATTATCAAGGCAGATATATCTAATGACATAAGCTCAATAAATTTGTTAAATCTTATCTTTTACCTACACATAGCCCATGTGTATTTCTAATAGTGCAATGTGGTGTGTACCTGTAATCGCAATGCTTGGGAGGTTGAAAACAGGAGGATGACTATGAGTTGAATCTGTGTAGTGAGTCCCTGTAGACCCTGTACTAAATACGCTTTTAAAAAGGACAAAATTAATCGTGTAATTATCCCATAACTGAGCGACAGCACTGTTGGACTCTAGTCTCAGAATGGAAACCAACATTCACAAGAGGACCTAAATGCAAATGTTCAGTGGAGCCTGAGTCATAATAATAACACCTGGACTCATCCCTGATGTGCTGTAGCAGGTGAGTGGCTAAGTAATGTGGCATATGTGTTTCACGAAATACAATGAACCTGCTGTGTTTTATTGTGCTCTTCAAATGACACATAGCTTCACCACACAGAAAGTAGAACTATCCTGAATGAGATGTCAGAAATATAGAATTGCTTCCAGGAAAAAAGAAAAAAAACAGAAACACAAGAACCACAGAGAACATGAACAGAAAACCTGATACAAATTCTTGCCAGGTATTTGGTTGACAGCCAAGCTTTTTAGGCACAGGGAAACTCCCCAGGTTAAACCAGAGAAGCCTATGAGGGCTGCCTATGAGGGCAACTATTTTCACATTTCACATTGATGTTTTCACATCAATGTTCAGCATAATATATCAGAGTCACTGAAATGCATAATCTGCATTTAATTTCAAACTAAAACATTACGTAAGAATAGTTTATCATGAGCGACATGTTTACATCTTGGCTTGCTCTTCAAATCCTAGTCAATGTAATTTATATTAACAATAAAGTAAATGAAAACTTTTTGTTCTTCCCAAAATAGGAGAAAAGCATAAAATATTTGCCATTCACTCATAATAAATACTTCAGGTAACTAACATTAGGAAAATATTTTCTTAATTTTTGAAAATCTATAGTACATATACTTAATAAAGGACTAAATATGTTTTATTTAGTATCTGAGTAATTTGAAAGTATCTACTTTTGCTGTATTTATTTAAAACAATGCCAAAACTGCCAAGAGATCCAAGACTATGCAGTAAGAAAATAAAAAGAAATAAAATACATCCAAATTTTAAAAAGTAGGAAGACTGTCTTGATTGACAGATGACATTGCCATGTATGCAGAAAACCCTTGGAAATATATTGAAAATCTATCAGAACAGATGAATTTCTAACTTTCTTGTGTATGACATTATTATACACAAGAAAATAACACTATGTCTAAGACCACTTGTGAACAACTGGACTTAAAATGGCACAATACTAAGAATCTTAAGGCATGATTTAACAAACATGTGGGATACCCATTTACTAAGTACTACCAAACTTTGCTGAGATTAAAAAAAAAAATTAAACAAATGAGGAGACACTAAAGTCACAGATGAGAAAAAGCTCTGTGAGTAAGTCCCCTCTTTAATTAATGCATAGGTATAATACAATTTGTGGGCAATTCCATACAGATTTGTGCAGAAAGTGTCAAAACATTTTAAAACTTTATGTGGAAATACAAAACACTTGCAATTTCTAGGTAATATTTAAAAATAACAAAGGTGAAAACTTGTGCTTACTGATTTCTAGACCATATTAATCTACAGTAAATAAGACAGTGTGATCTTATTGAAAACAGATCAGAACTATCAGTGAACAGACTTCCATCAAAAGAGCCAAGTTCAGTAGGGAAAAGTCATCTTTCCAACATGGTACTTGTAATGTGGTAGTTAAAATTGTGCCCTCTCACCCTAAGATATCTATAGTGTAGTCCCCAGAACCTGTGACTATTATTGATTATAAGGTTAAGAGAAATTAGTGTTGCACATAGAATTTAATTTGATAATCAGTTGAGCTTATTTACATTGGAATATTGTTCTGGATTGTATGGGCCCAGTGTAATCACAAATGTCTCTAGAAGGAGAAGAAGGAGGCATAAGAACCACAGATGAGAGAGAGAGAGAGAGAGAGAGAGAGTACAAAATGTAGCATATGTGGCTCATATTGCTGGCTTCACAGATTGAAGGAGGGAAGCGCAAGTGAAGCTGGCCTCCAAAAGTGAGCAAGGGCAAGAAAGCAGATTGTCCTCTATGACTCCAAAAGGACAGAGACCTGCCGACAACTTCATCTTGATTTCTTGAGATGTACACTATCTTTTTACTTATAGAGCAGTAAGATAATAAATTTATAATAATGTATGAGAAGAGACAAGAAATAAGATTTTGTTTCTTGTTGCACAACTGGGTGAATATAGTTTACAATAACACATTATGTACAACAAATTGGATTTTGAATGTATTCACCATAAAGAAATGATAAATTTTGAGATTATGGATATAATTGCCTTTATATATCACTATATAATCAATGTAGCTCTTATCACTTAAGTGTGTACAATTTTTATGTGTCAATCAAAATAATAAGGAAATAAAATCAGATAATAGGACTATAAGTAATTTTAGTAAGATGTTCAATGAGATGCTTTCATTATTTAATTTGTAATAAAATATACAGATGAAATAAATCACTTACTGGAAAAAGCATAATTGCAATACCTATATGATTGTGTATTGAATGGTGATATTGGGCTTTTGAGGATACTAATAACAAAATAAGAAATAAAAACATTAATTTTACTGAGAGTAATAATAAATAAATTCATGTTGCCTATAACTATGTATTTGTTAGTTTGATACAGCAGCAAAAACATTGTACTTCTATGTCTGTATGTGGATATGCCAACCTTTATTTTATACCCTTTAGAAAATAAATGGAAATGAGTCATGAACGTAAATGTGAATCCTACAACAATACCAAAGAGTTCTAAGCATGATCCTAAGAGAAAATAACAGAAAAGTAATTAAGTTTCACTTTATAATTTTAAATTTTTTTCTTTCAAAGATTTAGAAAAAAGTAATTGGGAGGGAGGCATGAAGTATCTGCACAACCCTATATCTGATAGTGAACTAGAACATATAAAGAACTATCACACTGCAAGAAAATATATAGCACAGTAAAAAAAAAGAAAAAAAAGGAAAAGGTGAGAGCAGACACGGTACTGGGGAGGATATGCGATGGGTAGTGGGCACAGTGTGTGTCACATATCATTGATCAGAACGCAATGGAAATTAAGCTCCCAAGGAACAATCACTGGGTGCTCAGTAGAATGGCTGAAATCTAAAAAACTAAGGATACTAAGTGTTGGTAAAGATGTAAATTTAGAGGAATTGTCATTCATTGTTCATGGGAAAACAGAAATATCACAGCCACTTTGGCAATTTCTTACAGATTAAAAATACTTCTTTTTATAACTCATCAGTTCATTTTCTGTATACCTAGCCAAGAAAAATGAAGCATACAATCACTCTTCCATTTGTAGTACTGTGAGGAATATGAATATTCATTGCAGGATTATTTGTAATATCAAAATGCTAGAATTAACTAAAAATCTCATGGGCTGGATAGAATGGATAACCAAACTGTGGTATATCTCAACAAGGGACTGTTATCCAGCATAAAAAAAGAAGCAAAGCACTGACACGTGCGACAACACGGACAGTTCTCAATATAGAAGGACACCATTATGATGAAAGGCAAGGAGAAGAGGGAGTTGACTGCAAAGGGCCAGTAGAAAATTTGCTGAATTGGAGAATACTTTCTCTGTCTTAGGTAGGTGGTAGTTAGGAGGTCATGTCCTTTGATCAAAACTCACTAAGCTGGGCTGGGAGACAGCTCAGCAGTCTAAGTGCTTGCCTAGCAAGCACAAGGACCTGGGTTTGAGCCCTGGTACCTCATATCAGTATTCCCTGCATGCTGTGTCAACCACTGAACCTGGGCGTGGTGGCACACACCTGTAATCTCAGTGCTGGGGAGGCTGAGACAGGAGAAAGCCTACAAGTCTGAGCTGCATACAGAGACACTGTATGAGAAAAACCATGAATGAATAAATAAGTAAAACATAAAATTTGAAAAAAAAAAACCACAGAGCTATGCTTTCACATTTTGTTATATATAAATTATACCTCGAAGAGTTTTCTAAACAATTAAAATATGATTTCATAGTGGTCATGCCTTAGAATTCTACCTTCCTTATCTCTTTCCCTTTCCTATCTATCTTTATTCCTTTTGTCCTACCTTCCATATGAGGCATGTGAAATGTTTAGCAAATGCGTGACAATCAGTCCTCAGTGCAAAGTGGTTGGTGTTGCCATCTATGAAACTGGAGATTCACATGTGGAGGTAGGAGCCTAAAGAGAGGGGTCACATGCTGCCTGGCCAGAACACCTATTTTTTTTAAGGCAAATATTTTTTCTTCTTTGGGGCAATTGTCTTTTTCCCACTCCATAATGTCCCAGTGAGGCAGCTCATCCCACACAAGCACTGAGCTGTAGGCTGTAGTGAGTAGGTTTTTCTGGTTCGCACCTGTATGCACTGCCAAACCCTCATGCACTCAAAGGCAGGATTAGTCCACTGGTGGATCATGGCAGTGTGGCAGAGTGATGAATTTCTAGGTAAATGTGATGCTGGGAGTGAAGCCTGCTGGGAAGAAGTGGTCACTGGATACATGGCCTTGGAGGGTTTGTCTTCCTCCTCCTCCCTTGGTCTCTGTCTGTCTGTCTGTCTGTCTGCCTGCTTGCTTGCCTGCCTGCCTGCCTGCCTGCCTGCCTGCTTGACTGTCTGTCTGTCTGTCTGTCTGCCTGCCTGCCTGCCTGCCTGCCTGCCTGTCTGTCTGTCTGTCTGTCTGTCTGTCTCTTTCTCTCTGTGTGCCTCTCTCTGTCTCTCTCTGCGTCTTTCTGTCTCCTCTCTCTGTCTCCATCTCTGCCTTTCTCTCTGTGTGTCCATTTTTCTCTCTTTGTCTCTATCTCTCTGTCCCTCTCCATTTCTCTGTCTTTGTCTGTCTTTCTGTCTCTGTCTTTCTCCATCTCTCTATATATCTCCCTCTGTCTCTGTCCCTCTCCATCTCTATTTCTCTTTCTGTTTCTCTCTCTGTCTCTGTCTTTGTCTCTGTCTCTCTATCTTTCTGTCTCTCTCTCTGTGTCTGTCTGTCTGTCTGTCTCTTGCCTTTGCTCTCTCTCTCTCCCCTCTGCTTCCCACTGCCATGCCATGAGCTGTTTTTCCTCTACCATATTGCACAGCCATGCAGCGAATGGACTAAAAAGTAAAACATCCACAAACTCTAAGCCAAAAACAAACAAACAAACAAAAATCTCTTTTCCTTTACTTTGTGGGTGTTGGATATTCTGTTCCAGTAGAGAGAAAGTAACTAAGACATCGGGGATTGAGGCCTGGAAAATCAGAAGTTTGTGAGACTTGAAAGGTCACTGATGGTGGTGAATGCTGGGGTAACTTGCTGTTTTCTGTGCCTTATATAAAGCCACACTGAGAAGAAGCCCATGAGCTAGGACAAGGGTTTAAAACAAAGTAAGGCACAGCCTTGGGGATTCTACTGTTTTGGAGACTTCCTAAGTGAACAAACTATCTTTGCAGCGTCCTATTTGCCTAATGTAGTTTGAGTTGGAATTTTGTTATTTGTAACCGAAAGATTTCATGCTTCAACCATTGATTTTAACCAAAACCCTTCTTGTACACGAAGCTGTTTCTTATCAGTGATTGGTTTTTGTTCTTACTTACTTAAAACGTTAATTTTCATGGTACGTTCCTTAGCAGTAGTCAGTTTTGAGTAATGTGTGATGAACCACAGCACAGTGTTCCCAGACCACCACACATGGGACATTCTGATATGTTTGAAACACAGACCCACTGGTGCGGCTTGCATTTGAACTATTGATAGGAAGCACAGACACTGCAATATTTAGAGAATATTAAATGATTGCTTAAACTTATCCACACCATGCAGTTTGCTGTGAATCTAACAGAAGTGGGGTCCATGGGTTTATAGCAGTTATTGCACGGGCTCTATATAAGTGCTGGCCTGTGAACATGTCTGCCATCCTCCTTTCCCTAAACACCTTTGGCATTTGGCATTTGGATCCTGCTTCTTACTAACTATAGAGCACTGAACAAGCTTCCCAATGCTTATTTCTTCTTGTTTCTCATTTCTCAAATAAGGATGATGCTTGACTTTTTTTTTTTTCAAGTGCAAAGAACAGTGCCTGATGCTTGGTTTATGCTAAAGCTTTGCCATTATCACTCTAATCCACTTTTTTTGTTATTGTTGAAACCGTGTTATGATAGGTTGAGAAGGGACATAGAAGACACAGGGGTCAAAAGTTTCTAATAGTCCTTGTATTAATGACTAGTTTAATCAACTTCAATGGATTAAAAATGTAATATGTATAAGTTCTTCACTTCAAATACATTATCTTCAGCAAGTGTCTTATCTAGAGTAAGAGCTCAGTCTTAGTTAAATGAAATTGATTCCCAATTGTGTAATCAAAGCATACACAATAACCTGGCTTACCTTCTCACCTTGGGAAGTCTGGGCTCTTCTAGGTAGCTTGCTTAACTATTACAGTTTTCTCTTTTCTAAACAAATAATAAATTTAGACATACAATGACAGCTCTCAGTAGTGAAATCTAGCTTTGCCTACCATTTTATCTATGTTGTTGTTATTTGTAATGCTGGAGATTAAATATTGGGCCTTTGCACCGAGCCATATTCCTGGCCCTCATTGTTTGGTTGTTTATGTATCTGTCTTAGTTACCTTTTACTTGTTGCTGGGACAAGTACCCAACACTCAAAATGAAGGAAGGAAAGGTTTATTTAGGTCACAGTTCATGGAGGTTTCACTCCATATTCGGCTGGCCCAAGGCTGAGTGGAACAGAGCAGAGAGCATCCAGTTCATAGTGGCGGAACAGCAACAAAACAGTGGCAGAGGTAGCCAACCAAACAGGGCAGCAGAGAGCAACAGCAACAGCTTTAGCCTGTCTGTCACTCTTTATAGTACATTCAGATTCTCCACCTTAGGATATCCACCCTAGACCACACCCATAGTCTCAGCCTTACTCAGACCGATAATCCCATCAGTACTAAAACACAATCCCAGGGATCATGAATCAAGTCACAATCTATAGAAGCCACTCCCCATGATTGCATGAGACTTTGGGGGGACAACTAGATATAAACCATAACAGTATCTCTTGACAGAGTGTCATTAAATTGCCTAGGCTGGCCTCAAAATTGTAACCTTCCTGCCTCAGTGTCCCAGAATCCTGGGATACCATTGTGCCTAGTTTTTAGAAATAGTTTGAACAGCCAGGCATGGTAATGCATGCCTGAATCCCAGCACTTGGGAGGCTGAGACAGAAGGATTAGTGTGAGTTCCAGACCATCCTGGGCTACAAAAGTGAGCTCAAGGCCAGCCTGAACTGCGTAGCGAGACTCTTTTGAAAAGACAAAAATTATATCTATATATCTATATATCTATATCTATATAGATATATAGATATATATATTTGAACAGAATATCATATGCTGTGTAAGATATCTAGTATTTTTTTTTTATGTATTTGGTACAGTCTCACTAGGCAGCTCAGAGTCATCGTCATCCTCCTGTTCTCAGCCTGCCCAGCGCTGGGATTACTGGTGTGTGCCACCATGCTTGATCTTGGTGGCAGGCTCAGCATGCCCAGGGGTGGAGCCAATATGGCATGTGCTGTGGCTCAAACCCTGTCCCTGTACTTACCTAAGCAGGCACTTAGTCCACACAGATGTCTCTCTGGTCCTTATATGACTTTTCTTTTTTTATTTTTTTTACCATTAGTGAATCATGAAGACAATAAAAATATCTTGAGGTACCCTCACAGATCCAAAGAGCTATACTTTTTGAATATTTGCATCAGGTGTTATCTCATGTACTTATCTTTAATATTAGATTCCACTTCTTCATGAAAATGTGCCTTAATAGCCCCTTTCCAATTATATTTAATAATATCTAATGAATAAACAAAAGAACTTATTAAATATATCTAAAACTGAAATAAGTCATTAATGAGTATATTTTAAGAAATAATATATTTTTTGATGAACTTCATGTAGTTTAGTGCCTTGCTATTCTGTCTGCCACCTTTTTAAGTGGCTCCCCATACCAGTTACATTCCACGTATGGGTTTTCTTGGGGAATGTTCTTCACCTGAATGGACTATTATAATAAAGTGCTTTGATAGCTTTATGAACTTCACTGCTGAGCTGGCCTTAATATTAGTTTTTCCCACATGTGCCATAGATACTAGGACTTTAGAAATTTATCTAGCATACTGGAAAGCATTTAAATTTAAAGTAAAACTTCCTAATTAATATATTTTAACATATCACTTGGATATAATGTGGATTTTTCAATAATGTAAAAGTTGTTTTTCACCAGAATTGCATAAACATTTCGGTCTTTGCTAAACACCTGCTAATACCTGAACACCTGCTAAACACCCCAAGTTTGCATTTATGTCTTGTCAAATGTGTAAAATAGTTGAAAATAGTTTGTATTTATAGTCAAGTATTGGGGGTAAAAGCTTTATCAGGCTCTTGTGTAAGCAGCAATAAGAGATGAGAAAAAAGGGTCATGATGATAAAGCATTACTCTAAAAGGTGAACTTCTCTTACTATGAAATATAACAAAGCCAGGCATGGTGGCACAGGCCTATAATTTGAGCACTTGGGAGGCTAAAGCAGGAGGATCAGTGCAAGTTTGAAATCAGAGTGGGTTACAAAAGTTACAAAAGTGAGCTCAAGGCCAGCCTGAACTACATAGTGAGATCCTGTCTCAAACAACAACAACAAGAAATATAACAAGTCGTTATTGAGAATAAAGAATGAGGCACAGATTTGCCTAGCATGGATGAGGTTCAGATTTTGGATCTCAACACCAAAGCATAGATAGAATGGAATAAAGAAAGAGGAAGTTCACTGACACTAGCAGCTCCTGACTTGGTGCAGAGTTGCTTCTCAGTTTTTCCATCACTGCTTGGGTTCTAGGTCAGCTGTCAGGTTAGAACAGTATTTCTACAGATGCTGACGTGTTCAGAGACCACTCCAAAATTTGAAGAAGTCACAACTTTCACCATTAGATTAAAGGGTCTGATCGTACCTCCTCTAACTCACATAGTTCTCATTTTAAGTTAATAGAATTTATGCCTGATTAACAAAGGGAAAGAAGATTTCCAAATTATAGTCTATTACTGAATAATGATGAATCTAAGCCCTGTTAACCTTAGAGCACGGCAAAGAGGCAACTCTCTGGGTGTGGAGATAAAAATAAGTCCCTCTAGTGGAGGGTTACATTTTATCTATGACTGAATAATTTTGATTCAAGTGACCCATATTGAGAAATAGATTTAATAGTGGAAAGATGATGGACTGATGGATTTCTGCCAGGAAGGAACAGAAAGTTCAGAGCATTAGCAATAGCTAGAGGAATACAGGATGTGATGTTATTCCCAAAATTATCAGGAAGAGAAAGTATAATGGAAGACAAAAAAAAAAAAAAAAAAAAAAATAGTGTGAACAGTTTTCTACTCCCACCTTCCCGGATGTTCAAATTAATGTTTCCTTAGATGGAGTTTTTGCATTTGACTTTTCTTTTGAAAAAGTTCCGTGTTTTATAGGCTTTCTTCCAGTGAGACATAAAACCAAAGTTTTTTTTATTTATTTTTATAGCGATCATTGTGTCCTCAGTACATAATTCTCTAAAGCCCACTTGTTGGTATTCTAAGAAGATTTGCTGCCTCATATGCGATAAATTCAGCAGGCACAGTCATCTTCCAATTTAAAGTCTGGAAAAAACGTCCCCTCATCCTCGAGCGAGCTCAGGGTCTATCTTTAACAGAACTGCCTCGTCACGGAAACTCTGTTTTGTGAGTGGGCTGCAGCTGTTGTCTGCCTTCTTTCCTTCCGCCTTTGCTTCCTCCCTTCCATCCCTCCCTCTCCCTTTTCTACAGCCCTCCCTCCAGCTCTCCTTCTTCTTCCTTCTTTCCTTTACTTCCGCTGCCTCCTCTCCTCCCTCCCACGTTAGTTCCTGTAACACTGCTGAAAAAAAATCTGTCCCAGATTTTAAGCACTTTGCAATTCTTATGACAGCAAATGTACCCTGAATTTGATCTGATTATTAAAAAAGAGCTGCAGGTTCAATTTCTTATAATAACTTGATACAATTTTATCGAATTTATCTTTGGTGCTTAGCTAAAGTCATTGAAAATACATAGCAAAGTGAAAAAAGAACAATCATCCCAAAATCTTATTTATTCAATATATAATACAGACTGAACCCTTTTAGAAATTTACTAATTAAATAACTGATCTTTTTCTTTGTACTCAATACTAAAAGGAATTTAGTTCTGCTTCTGGTATATCTCTGCATTTTTATGGGTGATTTTAAGAAAGGTGATCATTAAACCCTACCTGTTTCTTGAAAAGATGCAGTGTTTACTTGGATAAATGGCACTTCTGCACAGCAGTGGCCTTTGAGCCTTGCCCACAGGACTTGCACCCACAAGATCACCTCCTACAGGGCCTAGTTCTTTCTGGACTTAGCAGTACAACCGCTTTTCTGAACATGTATTTTTTAAGCATCAAATTTTCTTTTAAGGATAGAGCTTGAGTGCTCACATAAGATATTGCTAGAAAATACAAATTTTAAATAAGCAATGGCTGATATTATTAAGAAAATAGAATACTTTTTAAGCAAAGACTGAAATCCCTCAATGACAATCACACAGAATGAAGCTTAATTCTCTCTGAATTTTGAAATTTGGGTGGTGCATTTTTACTTCAATCCTTTTCTACTGTAGGATAAGACCATAAGGTGAGTGCATCAACTGCTGAACAAAGAGAGATAAAATGTGGTTTACAATGACCTTCTAGGTTTCTGACAATCATACTCCAAGTTGTTCTTCATTGAAAAGAACAAAAAAATTGAAAGTTGAATAGAAACTTGGAAGCTTTTCACAGTCCTCTAGTCATGACTGACCATCACAGTCAGTCACTTGTGTGACCTTGATATGGGTCATCTCATGGTACTTCTCTGCCTTGGCATCTGCTCATCCTGATATGATGAGACTTCTGTGAAAAACTGTAACATGCAAAGAAGCAGGGACATACATACGTACAAACATATATTCTTGCAAATATATAAAACATGCAGCCGGGTGTGGTGGCGCACAACTGTAATCCACAAAAGTGAGCTTAAGGCCAGCCTCAACTGCATAGTGAGACCCTGCCTCAAAAACAAAAGCAAAAAAATAAAAATAAAAATAAAAAAATAAAACATGTATATAATACATCCAAAACCAGTGGGAGATAGTCAGTTACTGGCCATGTTATATCCTATAGAATGGGACATGAAGATAAGATATATTTACATACCACAGCATGTTGATTTTTACCTATTTAAGTTTAAGAAAAAATTAAAGCATACATTCTCTTAAGTTACTATTCAAAAAAATGCTATGCTGAGCCGGGCGTGGTCGTGCATGCCTATAATCCCAGCACTTGGGAGGTTGAGACAGGAGGATTGATGCAAGTTCGAGACCAGCCTGGGCTACAAAAGTAAGCTCAAGGCCAGCCTGAACTGCATAGTGAGACCCTGTCTCAAAAAGGCAAAAAAAAAAAAAAAATGCTATGCTGATACTTAAAGTTAATTCCTCAATTAGATGTCTCCCAGTCATATGAAAAGTTTGAAGGTTTGTTTATTGCAATGCCAGAATCTTTTATATGTTCTGTTTAAATATTTATAATGTAAAACTGGCAAGATAGCTCAGCGGACTAAGTGCCTCCTTAGGCAAATGCAGGGACTGGGGTTTAATCCCTGGCACCTCACGCCATGCTGGCACTACCCCCAGGCACACTGAGTTGACCACCAAGACCAGGAGTGGTGGCAGTCACTTGTATTCTCAGCACTAGGGAGGCTGAGAAAAAGGATTACTAGAGTCTGAGCTGTGTATTGAGACTCTGTACCAAAAAAAATAAAGAAATAAGAACATTTTAATGTGACAGATAGAAAATGGCCAGATTGAAACTCATTTGACCCAACAACCAGGACTGGCCTGTGGGTGAGGCCACCCTGGGCCTGCTGAAAACTCATTACCCAGAAACCATACCTGGTCTGTGAGTGAGATTGACCTGGGTCCAGTAGAAACTCATTTGACCCACAACCAGGCCTAGCATAAGAGGTAGATCACCTGGATCTGACAGGAAACTCATTTGACCCAGCAACCAGGCCAAGCATGTGAGTGGAACATTATCCATCAGATAAGCCCAGCATGGAAACTGCAGCAAAACTCGCCACTAGAGAGGCTAGAAACAAGACCCATTCAGCTGATCAAGGAGCAGAGCATTTTGCCAGAATGGCATAGTGGGTTCAGCTTAAAGAGCTGCAGCAGGAAGAAGTAGAGAACAGCAGCCAGGCCCAAGCCACACCCACCTGAACCAGTTTGAAATTGGTAGATCCAGATCTGGAGCTAAGGTAAGAACTCTACCAAAGCTGTACACCAAAGGTCAGAAGGCAGGGCTACACATAATAATAAAGAGAAGGAGCAAAATGCACTTTCAGGGCCAAGCCCACTCAGAACAAATGCAGGAGATAATAGCATAGAAGAAATTGGAGCTCACACATCTGAAATCTGTGAAATAATAGGATCCAAAGTAAAGAAACTGCAGAAAGCTATACAAGAAATCATATCATAAATAATTTCTGATGTAAAAACAAATACTATCTGTAGTGAAAGAAGTACTAAGTGCTTCTAAAGAAGACAGTGATAAAAAATAGAGGAGAATAGAAAAATGATGGAATCCTTGAATGAGCAATATAAGAAAGTAATAAAATGTTAAAAGCAGATTCAAAGTTCTATACAGGAAATTAAAGCCTCAATCACAAGCTGGCAAAACGATTTCAATGAAAGTAACCTTAAAGACAACATTGCAGCTAGTGAAGAGGTAAGAAAAGATCCCTTAAAAACAACTAAGATGATCGGTAGCTGGGGAGATGGCTCCGAGGCACAAGTGCCTGCTGGGCAAGTGCAAGGTCGTGAGTTTGAACCCCAGTCCCACAAAAAAAAAAAAAAACAACTAAGATGAAAGAAAAAATATTTCAATATCTGCAAGATGATTCAAAGATGAAAATATAAAAAGAATATGTGCAGAAGTAACAGCAGGCATTGTATGATATTTCCCCCTAGTATTAGAAACTTTAAAAAGGATATATATATATATATATATATATATATATATATATATATATACACAAGTGAACAAGTGAGTTAGGATTAATATACAGCTACTTTGTGTTAGTTCATTCAGAAGAAAAGTTTCTACTAATATTGTTTAGACAAAATATCAGGTCTGCATGTTGTCCTCTGAATAACTACTATGAAGACAACAATATGCATGGTATTAATTATTGTGACCATCCCACTAACTTCTTTTGAAACTATTTCATCGGTATTTTACTTTTTTCTCATTAAAATGAAAAAAAAAAAGAAAGAAAATGGCCAGGTTGTTTTGGACACTGGGCCTAAATATCATCTTTGTTACTAGAGATTTGTGAAAGCATCATTGTAGAAGAAATTTAGAAGATTGTGAAGTGAGACAAGGAGAGACATTTTTATGCAACCAATTATAGATTTTCACACATGACTCATTTGAGCATTATAGAATATCTACTAAACATATTATATAATATATAGGAACTCTACAATGTCAATTTCAAATCTCAATTAATGTTCTAGGGTTCAAAGAAAATTTGAAAGTGTTGATGAGAATATGTGCAGTCACTCTCAGGAAGGTATGATTTAATAAAAACTCATCATCACACTGTATTAACTAAAAGTAGGCCTGTGCTTGGCACACAGATATGCCAGGCATTTCTAGGGATTCTAGTCTTGCTTATGTCCTGTGGTCAGCTGTGAGTGACTGCAGCACAATTTTAGGCCGTCTCTCCCAACCATTTTGGGGTTAGGTCATGTCAGGCACCTCAGCAGTCATACCTAGGCTGACTGACCTGACCCTGCTTTCACCTTACTAGGCTATATGGAGTTATTCTCATGACCACTGAATACGGAGCCCTAAAATACACATGACCTCAAAAGAACCCTGGCAAGACATCGTCCACAGTCCTGCTTTCCAGCTGGCCAAGTGTCCTCACCAAACGCCTGGGAAGGAGGCCACCTGGTGATGGTGCTGTCAGAGCTGAATGAGGTAGAAGATCGTGGAAGGGGAGCACTGCAGCCACACAGTCTTGAGATGTGCAGAAAGGATTCTCAGGAGAATGAATGCATTTTTAAAAAATTACTTTTGAAAATATCTTAATTGAGTAATTTTAAACATGTTTGGAATTCATAATATTTAGATTTATACTGGTGCTATTCTAACACAATAATGATTTTATTTCCTGAGTATTTAAGATGTACTATGTTATACTGCCTGTAGGCCTGCTGTATACATTTACCTCTCATCCTTACCATTACAACATAAAAGACATATTATTTCCATTTTTCAGTTGCGTATACTTAAGGCTCTTCAATTCATAGTAAGTCTAGCTCATGATTCTAACCTGTGTGGTGATAAAAATCCAGGGCTCTTTTTGGTTAATGTGATACAGTCCTATGATGTTTGGAATTAAATTTTTGTGAATTCAATTATGGGTCAGGGAGAGAATAAGAGAGAAAATTAAATAGGATGAGTCATTCAGGTGATCACTTTACCTAGTAAGTATACGTCCTACAAGAATTCTGACCATAATGCTGCTGTTATACTAGTTAATGACTGTCTCGGGCTGATTTGACTGTGATATTTTTGTTTCCTTCCAATAATGTGGCTCTAAATGTAAGGCAGCTCCTTTATCTCATCATGTTCAGAGAATAGTGATAAAGTAAGTATCAAAGAAAAATGGTCTGTCTTGTGTGGATAGCACACCATAATCCAGTCTTTCAAAGTCAACATGAATTGGATATCATCAAGAATAATTTTGACTCTGCACACATTTTAGGTTACAAGCATAGTTCTGACTCTACTTCTCAGTAACCAAATTCAGTTATTTATAGTATATAATATTATCTGAAAGTTTTAATATGTGCATAATAAAATGTGTTTCTAAAGAGGAGTATAAAATATTTATTCTGTAGTCTTCAGGTGCTGTAATCTATTTAAACTGATCAGAAAACCAACTGATGATACTATGATCATCTGAGTACAATGATTTTTATAGAAATTTTGGGTTGTGTTTTATGAAGGAATCACTAGTTAATTAAGAAATAGATCCAAAGGAAGATAGTTTTATTATTAAGTGTATTTAACTGTTGATACAGCTAATATGAAAACAGTATATGAGTTGAAGTGATCAAAAAAATAAGAATCTTGAAAGCCTGCTGCTTTTGCTTCTAAAAATAAAATTTATTTAAAGAATTAGTTTATGAGAAGCATGTACACAAAAATATGCAGTGTATTTTCACAAACTGTTAGCTGTGTGACCAGCCTCACAAGTAAGTTTCTTTACTAGTGAGTTTTCTCATTCTCTTTTCCATACACAAACTCTCACCTGAGACCACTGTTTGGACTTATGATGTTGTACATTGATTTTGCCTACATAGTATTTCATATAGTAGAATTTTATTCTATGTAATTTTTGTTTGTCTGACCTCTTTTTGTTTTATTTTTAAGAGAATACAAAATCATAACAGAAAAATAAAAAATAGAAACAATGCAGAATTTCAGTAAACAAAATAATAGGAATTCAAAAATGGTCATTGTGCTACATAATATTATCTTCAGATTAGTTGTTTAGGTTACCCTATATAAAAATGCAGAGCTGGAGAGTGGAAAAGAAAAAGAAAAAAATTTAAGCACTAAGTGCTCCTTTCAATAGACCAGCAGAAATCAGCAGTACGATTATCCAAGCTACGCTATATATGTATATATATATATATATATATATATATATATATATATATATATATATATACATACATAGATACATCTTTTTCCATTCTTATGCTACACTTCATGATCTGGGAAAAAGAAGAGCAAGTCAGCCCAAAGCCCAAAATAGGCAGGAAAGTATAACTACCAGAGTAGAAATAGATCCAGTGGAGACAAAGAGAATAACACAAAGAATTAATGAATCAAAGAATTGGTTCTTTGAAAGCATAAATAAAATTGGTAAGCCCCTAGCCAACATTATCAAAAAAAAGTGAAGAAAACATTCAAATTCATGCAGTAAGGAAATAGCTAATGTTTTTTATTCACACAGTGTTCAGAAGATGAACCTATGGGATGGTACTCCAATGCAGATGGCTCATCCTTATTGCTAATGGGGCACATCACCTCTAATCCATTTTGCTGGGGTGAACATTTGGGTAGTTTGCTAGTGTAGGTCTATTCAAAATAGCACCTCTGTGGCTAACCTAAAGTACCTTTGCCTGAACATGTCACCTGTCTGTTGTGGATATATTTGAGCATGGAGATTAGAAGTTATGTATTTTACATGTTCTGTATCTTTGGTAGAAAATTAAGTCTTTAAAAATGTTTGCTAATTCATTACATGAGAAATATATGAGTTCCTAGTACTTGTTATTATCCACCTCTTTTTATTTCAGCTAGCACAAGTCTCTAAAACACTGAAATGATTGAAATTTCCTTCAGTAAATACATATAATATCAAGGTTCTAGGTTAAAAACTCCAATAAGATAATTATTAAAATAAACTTCATGATTAGACAGAAGATACCTTCTTACTAGAATTATACTAAGTCACCTTTGTGAAAATAGGACACATTAATTATAATCTAAATTAAAAGTGATGGTAACTGGTTTATGTTATTATCTTTTCAAACCATTAAAAATGACTACTCTGTACTTCATAACATTAAAAATAACTTTTAAATGTAAAACAATAATTTCTTCTACTAAATTGAACTTGCCATTTTGGCTTTTTTTTTTTCCCTAAATACGACTGAAATTATGAAGCATTTCAAAGCAACTTGGTACGTTATAATTTTCTGATACAATTCTGTGTGGACAATACACCTGTAGTTTTATTTTCTTTGTTCATGCCTCAAAGAATAAGCCAATCTATTTGTGCAAATACCTTTTTGCATCTCAAAAGATAAAGTACCTCTCAAAATATTAAATGTCTTCAGATTCTGAGATCTGTAGAACATTAAAGTTTTCCTGAATATTTGCTTTAGAAGCTACAATTTATGAAATATATAATAGCATAATTGAGAATTGCCCCCAGTAAATTACAAACAGATAAGAAAAAAGTAAAAGGAGAGGAAGTACAGAAAGACAGTGGCTCTCCACAAAATGGATGATGGTGGGACTTTTAGAGTTGGTGCTTCACAGTTGTGAGTCTTATGTTGTAATATAAAAACTCACATCAACATGACCCTTTGGGCTGTTATATTTTTTACTTAATGATATGAATTGGTTAATTTCCAGTGCTCTTAAAGGAAAGCTCAAAGGAATAATTTGAGTTATTCCTTAAAAATAAACTATTTAAAATATATTTCATGTTTATATGAAATTTGTGGTTGTTCTTAACTCCTAACATATTATTTTAATATGTTAGATGAATGGCAGTATCAGCAGAATATTTTACAAATATGTATACCACATTTGGAGAAAATAAAAATCACTTACTGAACAATATGGGTGCCGGCATCACCAAAGAAAAGTAGCAAATGTTATTTTTCTTTTTCTTTTCATTTATTAATTTTGTTTTGAGAGAAGGTCTCATTATGAAGTCTAGGCTGGACTTTAGCTTTCTTTATACGATAGGATGGTCTCAAACTCACAACAATCCTCTTGCCTCAGCCTCCTGAGTGCTGAGATTACAGGTGTAGGCCACCATGCCTGGGGTTTATTTACTAAATTTATTTGTGCAGTTTAGATATACGTATTACTCATAGGCAATTTGCACCTGTACATGGTATATATTGAATTTCTTTTTCTCTCCTTTTCCTCTTCTGTCTTCAATCCTTCATTCCTTTTATATTTACAGCAGCTTTGTTTCTGTCTTAAAATTCTTCACTTATTTTTTCTTTACCTTTCAATGTTTCTAATGAGTTTAATCTGTACAATAGTCTACTTAATATATTTACATATATTAGCATACTTTTCATCAAAAATGTACACCTTAATGACATTTGTTGCATTATTTAGCCATTACACTATGGATGCATACTTTAATTTTTTCATTTCATTTTATTTTTTTTCTTGTTTCAGACCTTTTATTTATTTATTTTTATGGCCCCCTCAGCCTGCCCTGAGGGCAGGGCTGGCTCAGCATGTGGTCCTGGGGATCGAACCACTGTACCTGCAGCTGCATAAGCTTTCCTAAGCAGGCACTTTAGACCACCAAGTCATCCTGCCGGGCCCCCGTATGCGTATTTTAAACCAACTTCTTGTACAAGACATTTTTTACAGTTTTAATCAATTAAAATATGCATGAATATTGCTATTTTTAATTCTTGCTATAAATATGACCAAAACTGAGGTGATTTTTAAATATTTTAACAGAAATTCTGAAAGCTTAGAGAATAATAACTTTTAATGAATATTAAGATCACTTGTGTTGGTGTGAGGAGGTATGATCACTTGGTCACTGTCACACTCTGAGTGCCTGTGCTGAGTACTAGTGGCTCTGTAGTGAGGTGAGCATCCTCAAGCACAGCAAGCATGAGCAGACATTAGCAAATCATGCTCTTAATTTAACACGAATTGACTGAATATAATAGAGAACCAAAAAATGTTACCATCTTCACCCTTGTTGTACTGCTTGGTTTATGTCGAAGTGAACACAGACATAGTAGAAAATTTTCCATACAGAATGCTATTTTTTTATCTGAAGATTGCTAAAATGGAGAAAGGGGTAACATGGCTTTAGGAAAAGTCTTGTAAAACAAATGCATTCAGGACAAGCTAAAGATTTTCCTAATTACACCTTTATTTTTCAAATAAAAGAACACGTAATTGCAAGATCTAGTGAATTTCTTGAGCATATACAAGTCAGATCTCTTCATTCTCCTGTTTACAACTCATGAGGGCTTTTGTTTCATTCAGAATAAACCCATAATTCTATACTGTGGCTGATGACCCTTTCTGGGATTAGGCCCTGACCACCCCTCTAATGTTCTCTCCCACTACATTGATTTTCTTTCAGGTTTTCTTCTTAATTTAGAACTTTGTCACTTGTTCCTTTGCTTACGAAACTCAGCACCACATCTTTACAAGATTGATTCTTTGTACCTCTAGGTTTGGGTTAAACGATCCTCTTTCTTTAAAACCTAAGTTCTCTGGGGTTTTTTCTCCTGACATAAATACTGTGTCAATTTACTCTGTTTTATTTTCCTTCTCATTTTGTTCCATCATAACCTAGATTGACCAGGAGCCAGGGTATAAACCAAAGGTTTGAATGCAAAAAGTTTACTGGAGGAATAATATACAGAGCAGTGTCAAAAATTGGAGAAAAAGAAGGGCTATGAGGATAGCCAATATTTTGGCCCTAGCCCTTCAAGGTCAATAAGGACTCAGGATATAAGAGAACCTGTGCTGTAATATCCTGTAACTGAGAGGTGTCCCAAATTTTCTGGTCAAGGAGATTATGGGACCTCAGAGGAAAGGGAAAAATGAACTATAGTGCATCTAAGGAGAGTCACCCAGAGAAAAACATTCTCTCAGGCTTTCACAGAAAGCAAACTGGCCAAGCAATGGCCGTGACTCGTCCCGAAATCTGACACTAACAACAGTTCTACAAAGTACTGTATATGGTCCCAAACTTAATCCCGAGGGGATTTGACCCTGGAAGATAAAAAAAAAAAAAAA